>BGNK01003689.1:1097-67260 GCA_003297005.1 Symbiodinium sp. clade A Y106 | reverse complement strand
CCCCCATTCGAAAACATGCCATAACATTGGTCCCCCCATTCGAAAACATGCCATAGCATTGGTGCCCCCATTCGAAAACATGCCATAACATTGGTCTCCCCATTCGAAAACATGCCATAACATTGGTGCCCCCATTCGAAAACATGCCATAACATTGGTGCCCCCATTCGAAAACATGCCATAGCCTTGGTCCCCCCATTCGAAAACATGCCATAACATTGGTGCCCCCATTCGAAAACATGCCATAACATTGGTCCCGCCATTCGAAAACATGCCATAGCATTGGTGCCCCCATTCGAAAACATGCCATAACATTGGTCCCCCCATTCGAAAACATGCCATAACATTGGGAGGGTCCGTTCGAAAATCGGCTCGGGAACGGCGGATCCATACGAAAACATAGCATAGCATTGGGGGGGTCCGTTCGAAAATCGGCTCGGGAACGGGGGGGTCCATACGAAAACATAGCATAGCATTGGGGGGGTCCGTTCGAAAATCGGCTTGGGAACGGGGGGGTCCCAGTCCGAAAAATCCCATAGGGTTTAAATTCATTATGAAAGAGAGGGTTTAGGGTTTAGGGTTTAGGGTTTAAGGATTAGGGTTAGGCCCTATCATGAAAAAACCCCAAAGAAAGCCCAACAGTTAAGCTCCAAAGGTCCCAGCTACGTCCCAAACTGCTCTTATGGAATGCCCTTGCCGAACCCCTGGGTTCTGAAAGGGGTTTAGGGTTTAGGGTTTAGGGTTTTAGGGTTTTAGGGTTTTAGGGTTTAGGGTTCATGAAGGGTCGGGGCTCTAAGGAGCTGAACTGAGGGTATATGATAACGACCGTATATGGGGACTTTGAAGGGGAGATGATCACTGGCGATGAATGAAACCCTGCCCCAAACCATAGAGCCGAAATCAAAGGGCATATAACGGTTGATGGACAAAATCCTGCATGACCCATTATAAGGAATATACCATAATTCCCATAGTTTAGGGTCCTTAGGGTCATGCAGGATTTTGTCCATCAACCGAATCACTTATTGTTCCGACCTCCATAGCCGGGCATTGGGAGCGTGGAGTTTATGATAGTTCGGCTCTGAAGGCTCCCAAACCCGACCCAGGGCTTGGGACTTAGGGTTTAGGGTTTTGGGTTTAGGGTTTAGGGTTTAGGGTTTTGGGTTTAGGGTTTAGGGTTTTGGGTTTAGGGTTTAGGGTTTGGGGTTTAGGGTTTAGGGTTTTGGGTTTAGGGTTTAGGGTTTTGGGCTTAGGGTTTAGGGTTTAGGGTTTTGGGCTTAGGGTTTTGGGTTTAGGGTTTTGGGTGTTGGGTTTTGAGTTTTGGGTTTAGGGCTTTCTAAACCCTAGAAGCTAAAGCCTAACTCCTGTCTCCTAACCTAAATCCTGGAGAAAATCAACGAATAACAAGAACGAACCTAGTCCTTGGTCGGGATAGCATGAAAAATCGAAAGATCTATTTCCGTACGGGTTTAAGTACCCATACAAACGTACAATTTCACCCAACTATGACAGAGGAACAGATTCATGATACAAATTGCAAACAGCAAGATTGCAAATCATGCTGGCAGGTGTGGTAGCAGTAATCGAAAAGGCTGTCATAACACACACACACACACTTAAAAGCTGAACCTCAAGTCCTGACACACTCTCTAGCGTAAAACCCTGGGTTCACGAAGCCTCACGAACGTCACCCTGGACCCTCAACCCCGAAACCCCAAACCATCACGCGGTCACAGTAAACCCACCCCCAAACCAAAACTGGCACGAAGAAACCCTAAACCCTAAACCCTAAACAAACCTCTAAAGGTCGCACGGAAAGCCAAGTGGCTCCTCCGCATCGATCACGCCGCTGTTGTCCTATGCAAGGTATACAGAGTTTAGGCTTTACGGGGTTTGGGGTTTAGGACTTAGGGCGTTGCTTTTCGTCCTTCACGTCTGAGAGTTTGAAGGATCAAGAAACCAAACTGGAGCTGCTGAACCCTAAAACTCTAGACCCTAAACCCTAAACCCCCAACCCCTAAACCCTAAAACCGAAACTCCAAAACCCTAAACCCAAAGCCCGAAAACCATAGATTCAGATCCGCCCTTGCCGTGCCTCGTCGATCATGTCAAAAGCACGCTTCATATCCATGACCTGCCAAGACAAGTTATAGTGAACCCCAGAAAGTTGGAACATCGATTTAGGATGATTCATGCTGGGATTCCCTTTACTTTACTTTAAGGGCATGAGGCTAGTGATGTTCCAACTTTCTAGCTTCTACTGTAGAAGTAGTTGAGGGCTTGGGGATTTGGGTTTTGCAATGGGCTTTTTAACCCCAAAGCCCTAAACCCTCGCCCTTAAACCCTAAACCCGAAAACCCAAAACAACTTTGTGAGCTTCAGGAGCCCTTCGCCCATGCCCAGATCCTCCAATATCCTCTTAACTAAGGAATAGACCGTAAATTATAATAGCATCCCTAATAAAATTTAGGGTATATTCCTTAATTCACGGTTTTGGGGAGATCTGGATTACACGGTTGTCAATACTACGAGGGAAGTCTTGCAGCTTCCCCAACACCAGCAGCCAGGCGAGCAGGCAGTAAAGAAATCTTTACCCAGAGACTCCAAGAATAGACCTTAGGGTCCTTAAAGGGTTCCTTAAAGGGATCTACATCGGCGCAGTATAAGGGTTCTATAAGGGAATTAAGGAATATTCCCTAAAGTATAGTAGGACCCCTGATATTTTCCTTCAGGGATATTGGAGTCTCTGTCGTGCTACACAGCACCACCCCTAGAACCTGAAATGAGCGAGGTTGCAGGCATGTTGCAGATGAAACATCCTCGCCTCGCTTCGAAGTGCTCATATTTTCTACGCCGGAAGCATCTGAACCAGCGTTGGACTNGGGGAGGTGCCCGGCATATTGGGAACTGAGTTGAAATCTGGATGCTGCAAAGCCGGCAAGAGGCAAGGCCTGGAGTACAAGGTTGGTGGCACATGGAATCCGTGCATTGCATGCGTGACGTCCTGACATGCCGCTTTGCGAATTAAACTCTGACAGGTTCGTGTCGGGGCTTGCAAAAAGTTCGCGGTCTCGGCAGTGTTTGCGCCACTTACAGGCGACCCCAAGCTCTTTCATCACCAGGCTGGCATGTGGTTGTGTTCGCGGTGAGCTGATGGCTTCCCGATGCGAGCATGTGCGGAGAGCTGCGTCAGCTTCTTNACCAGGCTGGCATGTGGTTGTGTTCGCGGTGAGCTGATGGCTTCCCGATGCGAGCATGTGCGGAGAGCTGCGTCAGCTTCTTTGCGGGCACTCAGAACAATACATCTCTCTCAGGCCGGGGTACTGGAACGTAGCATGAACGGCGCCCTGAGCCGTAAACCTTAAACCCGGAAAATCACAGATGAATCAAACGATCGCAGAAAGATTACCCTCAACTTTTGAATCTGCCTTGATGATTAGATTAGGGTTTGGGGGCACATCGGTGCATGGCAGTATGGATAAATCGGGACTACAAGGGCAGATTCTTGCCAAATCGGTCGAGCTCGAACTGAAAACGCCGTCCTATTCCCACAAGTTAGAGAATTGTCCAGCCTCATAATCGACGAAACCCTAAACCCTGAACCCTAACCCTAAACCCTGAACCCTAAACCCTGAACCCTGAACCCTAAACCCTGAACCCTAAACCCTATACCCTGAGGCCGACAGCCTCATGCACGGTGATCTCTCCGGGAATGCAATATGGCGACGGATCAAAGGAGGCCATGGCTTGGATTCCTCGGAGCATTTGGGACTGTAGCCTTTGGCTTCTTGTAGGAATTATATGTGTAGTTGTCGAAATTAGGGTCTCTTTTTGGGTACCCTGAATATTAGGTGTCGTACTATATTAGGGACCCAAAAAGGGACCATAATTCTGACAACCACTCATTTGGGGCTTTAGCCTTTGGCTTCTTGTAGGAATTAGAGTTTAGGCTTCAGGGGTTTAGGGTTTAGGGGTTCGGGGTTTAGGGTGTCGGGTTCAGGGTTTAGTTTAGGGTTCAGCTTTTAGGGTTTAGGGTTCCTCTGAGAATACAAGGACCTCATTAATTTCATTCGGATTTTCTGGTGAATGGTAGCAAGGCTGCATAGGGTACTGAAGAAGATACTATTGCTGCCTACAACCTACTTGTCGGGTATCATGGGGAACCAAAGGTTAACCTTTTTTCATAATATAAGGAAAATATAGGGATTATATTACCCAAAAGGTTAAAGGTTACCTACTCTACTACTAGGACAAGGTGTCGTAACGGCTGAAAGGCGTTCTTCTGAGGTTCAGAACTTGCTTGAGAATGTAGCTTTGGGTTCAAGGTTTCGTCTGTAGGATGCTAGACCCTAAACACTAAACTAAACCCTGAGCCCCTTTCAACCAAAGGATATTTTCACTCCAGTGCATGAGGATCTGGTATTCAGGAAAATGGCCCAGCATTGAGGCCTCATGGCACTTCTTGCAGGGCTTCCTGGAGGGAGCTTGCTCCCAAGTACTTGTGACTAACGCTGTTTATACGATGCCACAGAGTTGAGTGTACAAGGTTCAGGGCTTCGGATTTTGGGTTTGAGGGTTTGCCTCTGTTAGAGTTTAGGGTTTAGGGTTTAGGGAAAAATGTATGTTTAGCAGCAGGAAGCCGAGTGACGGTGCTCAAAAGAAAGGGCTACTCTTTCGGCCTCCAAAAAGTGACCCCTTGCACTTTCATCTCCACAAGCTCCCGAGAACATACCAGACCTCAAGGAAACAGACCCGAGACCAAACCCCAAAACCCCCGAAAACCCCTAAACCCTAAACCCCAAAACTCCCGAAAACCCAAAATCCTAAACCCTAAACCCTAAACCCCAAAACCCCCGAAAACCCTAAATCCTAAACCCTAAACCCTAAACCCCAAAACTCCCGAAAACCCTAAATCCTAAACCCTAAACCCTAAACCCCAAAACCCCCGAAAACCCTAAATCCTAAACCCTAAACCCCAAAACCCCCGAAAACCCTAAATCCTACACACAGACAGTTTTTGACATCCAAAAAAGATGCCCCGATAAGCACCGAAAATATTGCCTGAAGCTTCAATCCTACACGGTTTAGGGTTTAGGGTTTAGGGTTTACTACACCCTAAACCCAGACCCCTAAACCCTAAACACTGAACGCTATAAACCCTAAAGCCAAAGGCCTAAACCATTTCAACCCTAAACCGAAAAAGCCCACAAGGTTGAGCCCGGCTGCCTGCCCTGAACTCCTGGTCGAGCTCAGCGATGCGAAAAAACAACACACTTGTCGTGCGAAAGATGTCCTCCCTTTGAAGCCGAGAAGGCGCGGCAGGTGCCATTGAAGCGGTAGTTTAGGGTTTAGGGCTTTAGGGCTTGACCTGGACCCTCCTTATATAGATCCTTGAAGACGTAGTTTATCCAGGGTGCAGGTAAGGTTTAGGATTTTTGGATTTGGGGGTTTTAGGTTTACAGCAGTCATTGACGAGTGCAGGGATTTGTGACATTGCGACCCGGGAGTTTGGGATCTAGGTTCGGGCCGCGCGGTGTAACATGGGGCCTGAAGAACTAGGATAGGGTTTTGGGGAATATTATATTAAATTACCACCAAAGGAGACCCCCCCCCCCCNCCCCCCCCCCCTCCCCAATAACCTTAATAATTGAAGCCCTATTATTAGGTCACTCAGAGAGCGGCAGACGAATCGGTCCTCAAGAAAATAACATAAACCCTTTGCCCCTCAGCCCTTGAACCCCAACACACAACACAGCCCCAGAGAGCCCAATACCCGTTAATTAAGGAATATGGCTTAAATTTTGTAGGGCTTCATATTATGTGTTAAGCTATATTCCTTAATTAAGGGATATTGGGCTCTCTGGGGCCCAGACCCCTAAACCCTTGAAAGCACGAACCTCTCAACATCTCAAGACTCCAGAAGCCTGAAAGCCAGCAATTTCAAACCCCAAAAAGCAAACCTAAAGCTAAGCATAAACCCTAAACCCGCAACCCTAGCACCCAGACCTCGAAACCACTGAACTGGGGTTCTCGTCCTAGCGAAACCCTAAACCCCCTGAGTCCCAAGCCCTGAAAGCCCGTTACACCCTACACCCAGACCCCCGGGAGGATCCAAAAAGTAGATCCCCTAATTTGGGGCCCTATACTACTAAGGGTACTTTATAGGAACCCCCATTAAGGGATCTACTTTTTGGATTTTTGCGGGGGTCTGGGCACCTGAAAAGATCGAGCCTCTAAACCCTAAACCGTACCTCTCCCAACCGTAAATCTAAGACTTCTAGGATTCCTAAACACCGTGTTCCAAAACCCAATAGATCAACTGGGGGTTCACAATATGACCCTAGACCCTAAACCCTAAACCCTAAACCCCTAATCCCTAAACCCTAAACCCTAAACCCTAGACCCTAAACCCTAGACCCTAAACCCTAAACCCCTAAACCCTCAACCCTAAACCCTAGACCCTAGACCTCAAACCCCTAACACGGTAACGCACAGCCTAAACCCGCAACCTGAAAACTCCCTCAAACTGAACCCATGCGGTTGGTAGCATCTGCTCATGGTGTGGCAGTGGTTTAGGGTTTAGGGTTTAGGGTATAGGGTTTAGGGTTTTGGGTTTAGGGTTTAGGGTATAGGGTTTAGGGTTTAGGTTTACGGTATAGGGTTTAGGGGGTCCCTTGATCAGGGACTCCTGATAAATACGTCTTGCACTCAGAACTAAACCCTCAACAAGCCCAAATGCTCCGTTAACGAACCAGAGGTATCCCTCTAACCTATAAGCTTGCACGTTCCCTGTCGGTTAACTTAGTTGCAACATAATCAGGGAATGACAAGCAAAACATACATGCAGAGTAGTGCTCAGACAAAAACTGCAAATAACTGACAAAACGAAACTTAACAGTGATAACAACAATATAACAGTATTGACAATATCAACAGGATTAACGATGTTAACAATACTCATAAGACTATTTTTAATAGTAGTAAATTAAAAACAGCAATAATACTTCTAACAATAGCAACAATGGTAATAACAGTCAGAATAACTGCAGGAAGCTGGCGCCTCCCCCTCCTCCCTTGTCGCCACCCCAGCCACCGCCCTTCCTCGGACTAGCAATGCTGGTCTTTTCAGGGTTCCTTTCAGGAATCTTTGGGGCTGCTTTAAAGGGTTCCCTTAAGGGATCTGCGGGGTTCCTTTTAAGGGT
The DNA here is from genome assembly GCA_003297005.1 of Symbiodinium sp. clade A Y106. NCBI lineage: Eukaryota > Dinophyceae > Suessiales > Symbiodiniaceae > Symbiodinium > Symbiodinium sp. clade A. The sequence goes on along the minus strand of BGNK01003689.1, from coordinate 60,058 downwards.
TCCTTTAAGGGATCACTGGCTAGCAGATCTTTCTCCTCTCAGGCTCCCTAGGCCCTCGACCCTGAGTTCAGGCCAGCTTCTCCCAGCCACCGCCCTTCTCCCAGCCGCCGCCGCGACCTGTTCGAATTGGAATCACACTTCCTCATCATGTCCATAATTCATTGGTTGTTCGCCATTTATAATTTCCTATCCGTTGCTTACCATTACCATACCATCATCACCAACATCATCTCATCAACATCAACTTCTGCTTCTTCATCACCATCGTCACCATCATGGCGAGCAGCAGCAGCAGCATCCACCGTGGTTGTCAAAAGCACGATAGCCATCAGTGTCGCGTCATCCGCATCGTCACCCTAGATCGTGCCATCATCAGTAAGAGCATAAATCATTCTGACCACCCTCCGGCTCTTCATAATGACCATCATAGTGTTCGTTGTGGTCGACATCACAATCTTTGTGAGTGAGATCAACACGATCTGTTGATGTACGATCAAAATCACAAACCCTGTCAACCAGCGCCACCGGCACCACCGGTGCACCACGACCACCACCACCACCACCACGGCAATCGAACACAACCACCACTACAACCAGCACCGACAAGAAGCAGAGAAAGACCATGGTGTAAGCTCCCAAAGCCTCTGCCACGGCCCCAGCCACCACCGCCGCCGCCGCCCATGTCGCCACCTTCCACAAGAGCTCTGAACACCCTCCCCAGAGCTTCAACACCTGCAAGGCCAGGAGCCCGAAACCAAACAGGCAAAAGAACCTTGAAGTTCAACAGACCCTGTTGTTCTGATAAACTCACCCCAAAGACAGCTGCTACTGAGCTACTGCCTTGATGAACCCCTGCTAAAGCCCTTGTGCTTATCGAGTTGAGGGGAGCTTCTTGCAATCTGCGTGGCTGCAGGGCTTCTGTCAGGTTTAGGGTTTTGAGCCTTAGGCTTGAAGGTTTGAGGGTAGTCTTGGTTGCTGAGTTCATAAGCCCCAAAAAGTGTATACTTTTGGTTTGATAGTGGGTAATATTATCCCGAAAAGTGTCAAGTGTATCCACTCAGCTACTAAGTCCCTTTCAGTAACCCTCTAAACTCCTTAACCCAAAACCCCAAACCCCTAAATCCCTAAACCCTACTTGTACTAAGTTAGTTCGTCCTTTACGGCTAAGCCGGCTAAGCCTCAGGGCTGTCGGGTTCGGGACTCCCATTGCTTGCAGGACATGAACCCGCGAAGTCACCGTTTTTATGTGGGGAACTGTCAAAGAAAAAAACCCTGAACCCGTCTAATTCTAGACCCTAAACGCCTAAATATCAAAGAAAAACCCAAAACCCTGTATAAGTCTAAACCCTAAACGCCTAAATATCAAAGAAAAACCCAAAACCCTGTATAAGTCTAAACCCTAAACGCCTAAATATCAAAGAAAAAACCCTAAACCCTGTATAATTGAAAAACCCTAAACGCCTAAATATCAAAGAAAAAACCCTAAACCCTGTATAATTCTAAACCCTAAACGCCCAAACCCAAAACCCCGGTAGTCGCCCAAAATACCGAGCTGACGCCTCGACTCAAAGCCAAAGCCTGAAATCGATGTCAAATACCATAAACTCTGGTTGCATTTAGGGCAATAGGGCTAGTAGGGTTTAAGTTTAATTAGGGTTTAGGGTTTAGGGTTTAGGGGTTTAGGGTTTAGGATAATTAGGGTTTAGGGCCGAATTCTTTAAAACGTGGGCGTCGCAGCAATCAGAACCTGATACTCTGCAAGCTGCAGCTATTGAAGTAGATGGCGGGGGGGTTTAGGGTGTAGGGTTTAGGGCGGGTTTAGGTTGGTTTACGTTTCAGGGTTTCGGGGGGTTTAGGGGGGTTTAGGGGGGGTTTCGGGGGGTTTAGGCATCGGCAGCAGTTGAAAGCAAACCCTCCGTGGAGCCCTTTGACATCTGTGCGCTTTCGACTGTTGGACCCGCCTCCTCCCCAGGCACCGCCTGATGGCAATGGTTCAGGCGAAGGTATGGAATCTAAAGAGGCTTAGGGCCTAAGGTTTGTGTATAGGGTTCATTTAGGGGTTTAGGGTTTAGGGGCGAAGGATGGAATCTACAGGCATTGCGTGAAGAGGGCACGGAGTAGGTAAGTTATAAGTGAGGTAAGTTATAAGTGGGGTTGAAAACCGGATAAGCCATCAGAGTGACTTGTAACGCAAATGAGAACCTAACATCGCAGCCTTAATGACTAGACTAACGCTTCGGGGAATACTACACCATGGCTACACGGGTATAACGGCATGCTGCTACGAATTCTTCCGACCTATATTGCTTACGAGGTCCGTGCAGCCTGCAAGTAGGCTTTCTTAAAACTCGCCCTAAACCCTAAACCCTAAACCCCAAAAACCCTAAAACCCGAGAACCCTAAATCCTAACTCCGAAAGCCAATGCACATCACAGAAGGACTCCAACGGCATGCTTGCTATGAGGAGCTTCCTGGACAAGTTTCCGTGGAGAAAGGATCATGGGCTATGAACCCAAACCCGTTGGGGTTTAGGGTTTAGGGTTTAAACCCCTAAACCCCAAACCCTGAGCCCTAAACCGGCAAACCTAAACCCTAAACCGCAAGACCCCTGAACCCCCCAACCTCCCATCCCGAAGCCCTAATATAAAGGCCTTAATAGTTACCTATACTATTTTGGAGCTTCCTGAGAATGGGCCCCAAAACCCTATTCTAATCATTAAGGCCCCTATATACTACACCCTAAACAGGCCTTAGTTGCAAGGGGCTCGGGCTCAAAGTTTCGGGAGATTTGGCCATCGGCTGTGAAGGCATGAACACAGGGTTTACGGTTTAGGGTCTAAGGGTTAGGGCTTTGGGCTTTAGGGGTTAAGCATTTAAGGGTTAAGGGTTAGGGTCTAGGGGTTAAGCGTTTAGAGGTTTGGGGTTCCGGGGTTTAGGGGAATTTAGGGCTTCCGGTAGTCTTGCTGAGTTTCTGCTGGCCTGGGTGCAGACGGCAAGTTTTACTTATGAAGCAACCGCAGTGGCATTGTTGCTTACTCCTAATTTGCACGATGCCACCGCCATCCATAATCCCCTACATACTTGACCGCCCTAAAGTCAGCCCCTTTGCACAGTCGTTTCTGATCCTCTGTTGTCGTTCGACGTTGTTGCAGTAAGGTGTTGGGGTATGCCCTTTTGCAATAGGTATAGATCCTATGCCCAGAACCCTCAGACTTTAGCCTTCACCCCGAAACCCTCAGCCTCAAGCCCCACAGAAGCCGCAACCCTAAGCTCTGATCCCGAAGCTAGAACCCATAATGCGATAAGACTCAGCACAGAAAACACGGTGTAGAGAGAGAGAGGGAGAGCAACAAAAAAGACTGAGAGAAAGAAGCGTATCTACATATCTACGTGCGTAGGCAAGCAGGCATATCTGGATACATACATACATTCACACATACATACATACATACATATATATGTATATATCAGCGTGTGCATGACCTTAAGCTCTTTGCCTCGGGAGCCGATGATGTCCATGATCCGACCTCTCGCTTGGCGCACGCTGTCCTGGTTTTAGGGTTATAGGGTCGTAGGGTTTAGGGGTGTAGGGGTTTGGTGGGTTTCGGGTTTAGAGCTTAGGGTGTCTTGGGCTTTAGGCTTCTATGTTTTCGTAGGTTGTTGCAGGGTTCGTTCAAGTAAGGCGTCAGGCATTCAGGGCCCAGGGCTTGGCGTTGCTTTATTCCTAAGGGTTTAGAAGACCTCTGTTCTACAGTTCACGTGGCACGTCCGTTCATGCACGCGATGCTCCGAAATGCACAGGATCGGCAGGTAGCAGGACAAAGGGCTCCGTCCAGCAGTGATGTCGCCGCTCCAAGCAAACACTTCCTCACTACCGGCCTCGGCGTTGCGAACGACTGGGCTTCATCGCCATATAGCGACAGCGGTATAAGTGTGATTTCTCTGTGTGGCCAGCAGCCTCGTGCGATTTTTATGCCAATGGCTTTTCTTCAGAGTCGCTTTTTTCAGAGAAGTTCCAAAACTTCCTTGCATTTGTGGAACGCTTGAATACGTAGACATTGGGTTCTGAGGTTCACGGGTGGATGGGGTGTTTGTCTTCCGGCGTTTCAGAGATTTCGGCGGCTTAGGGCTTATATAGGCTTTGGATTCAAGGTTAGGATTTCGGTTTCACCCAAAACCAGAGTCGAAAACGAACCAGCCTCTAAAGAATAGACCCCTAAACCCCTAAACCCTTAACCCTGAACCCTGAACCCTAAACCCTCCAAACAATAGACACCGTGGACAGTTCGACACCCAGGCCGGAGCGGCAGCGACGCATTAGCAGTGCTCCAGGCAGGCAGAAAGCAGCAAGAGTACCAATACTAGCGCTATCACTACGATTACGATGTCTAAGACTATCGCTACCACTACGATTACGAATGCTAGTGCGATCAGTATTACTGTGGAATTTGGGTTTGGGATCAGCCGCGAAAGAAGCGCTCCACAGCGCGAAGGTCGGCAGAGGCGGGTCTACACGGCAGTCAACTATTCAGATCCTACATTAGGGTTTTTTTAGGGAGGCCCTGCGCGCGAACTGCGTGCGCGCTTTGGCGCCATCTCAAAAGACGATTTCCGCAACTCTTTTGATATGACTACGTATTTATGTTGGGGGTTTGCGGCGTGGTCCGGCTTCCATAGCTCAGGGTGTGTTCTTTTGGTTGTTACTTCTAGCCAATATGGGAACTGCATTGCTCTTCGGCGGCCCTGGCTAATGATTCTGTCTTTGAAAGCTGACGAAAAAACTACAGAGTGTATGGGTTGGGTGAGGTCTGCTTGAAAAAGCTCTACCATCATCTTATACTGTTGGTATTGTAACATGGTCGAGGGCTTTTCCGGTCTACCTGCGACGCGGTACACTTCCTCATTCGAGACACGAGAGTAATAGGAAGCCTTGATCCCTACAACCCTACGAAGAAACCTGAACCAGCAACCATCTATCCTGTGCAAGTCCTTATCTGTAAGGGTCAAGGCGTCTAAACCGTACGTGAGTATTGTCACAAAAGTGGTCCTAAAGATACGCAACTTGGAGGTTTGGGCATTCGAGAGTTCCATAATAGACGTAACTTCTTATAGGCTTCTTCAGCGATGCTCGACCGGTGTATGAAGGCGGTGTGGAATGGGTGATGCCACGATACCATTGACCCTAAGTACTTGATCTGCGGTGTGGTCTGGACTTTGTCGCCGTTAACAAATCTCAGGGTAGGCTTGTCGTCGGGGTCCTTGATTAGTAGCTCTGTTTTGCCTGTGTTAAGTTTCATCCCATACTCTGCTGCTATGGTTTCAACCGTCGTCAGAAAGGCTTGTAACTGCGGTATGGTCCTGGCGAGTAGCAGCGTGTCATCCGCATATTCTAGGTCAAATGTCGGATACAATGATGACCATGTGTTAGTGGCCGTGCCTTGTTGTAACAGCGCCTGATCTATGTCTGCGAAGATGACCGTGAGAACAATTACAAAGAGATAGGGGCTTAAAGGGCAACCCTGACGGATACCGGCTGAGACTTTACCTGCGGCGGTGTGGTCTTGAGGGCCCTTTGTGTAAAACCTGGGCTCTGCGTATATAGCCTGTATAGAGAGAGTCCAAAACGCTTCAACGCTGTAATCATTGCGGTGTGGTCCAAGGAATCAAATGCCTGTTTCCAGTCTAAAGACAGCACGTGTAGCGGTGTGGCCGTCATTAGTGACCATTCCATTGCCCTTCGGAGTATGAATAGTGGCTGTTTTGTGCCCTTGTGCGCGCGGAAGCCAAACTGTGTAGCTCTCAATCTAGGTTCTATGTGTGCGCTAAGGCGCTTTTGGAGCATAGCTGCATATATTTTATATATGGTGTTGAGTAGCGAGATGGGACGACAGTTTGCCGGTTCCGTGTCTGCGCCTTTACCCTTGTATATAGAGACAACTATGGCCGCCGCCCACTCCTGCGGTATGGTCCCGGAGTCCCATGTGTGGTTGTATAAGTCTAGAAGCGTTTGAAGATTTGTATCATCAAGTAAGAGCCATACTTCGTTAGGAATTTCGTCGGGCCCTGCCGCCTTCTTCTTTTTGAGCTTTTGGAGCGCTGCTTCTAAGTCCGACATGGCGAATAACGGCTCGTTCTCAAGTGGATCGTGGAGGTGTGGTCTTGCATCCCTTACGCGTACGGCTTCCGGTGTAATGGCTGGTGCCGCCCATTGCTTGTTCTCAAGATGGTTCTTAAAAGCTTCATGTGTTTTTGACCATGGTTGGGGGACCCCGTCTACCACTAAATGTTTTTTTGCCCCGACGAATCCTTTCTTCTGGTTNTGTTCTCAAGATGGTTCTTAAAAGCTTCATGTGTTTTTGACCATGGTTGGGGGACCCCGTCTACCACTAAATGTTTTTTTGCCCCGACGAATCCTTTCTTCTGGTTTTTAATCGTAGTCTAGGCGCTGCGGTGTGCGGAGGGATCCTCTTGTAGTTGGTCGTGTATCCATTTTATCCTGTCCTTGCGGGCTGCGCGTTTCGCCTGATTGCGAAGAGTTTTGGTGTCCTGGGATTGCGTGGCTTCTGCCCGCCTGGCCCGATCCAGGAGGGTGAGAGTGTTGTCGGTTATCCACGGCCTTCTGTTACGACGGCGGTGTGGTTCGAAAGTGTCCTTGGCTGCCTGGAGCGCTGCCTCCGCGAGATTAGCCTTCGGTTGTGTCGGAGCCTGGCGTGGTGCGGCGTAGGGGAGTAGAGGTTGCGTGCGGCCGCCTGTTGCTTCGTCGCTTTGTTTTCCTTGTTCCGCCAGGCGGTCTGCTCGTTCGTTGCCTTCTGTGCCAACGTGCGCTTTGGTCCATTCGATTGTGAAGGTCATGCCTTGCGTTTTGAGCAGCCTCTTAGCATTCTGTATAAGCGTCTTATGTGTCTTAGGCCTCCATTTTCCCAGGATTACATTTCTAGCCCACGCGCTATCCGTGTAGATGTGGACCTGCTGATACTCCAGCTCAATTGAGAACATCAGCGCTTCTAGAATTGCTGTAACTTCTGCGGTGTTGTTGGATCCTACGTTTGCGCCTAGATATGCGGTGTGGTCCGGGGACGTGACTACCGGCCCGTAAGCCTCAAGCCAGTGGTCTCNGCTTCTAGAATTGCTGTAACTTCTGCGGTGTTGTTGGATCCTACGTTTGCGCCTAGATATGCGGTGTGGTCCGGGGACGTGACTACCGGCCCGTAAGCCTCAAGCCAGTGGTCTCCCTGCGGTGAGCACCATCCCCATCCTGCCGGAGTGTTCCTGCTACAACGTCCTCTAGACCCTGAACCATCTGTGTAGAAACAGATCTTAGCGGTTGGGGGCTGCTGCGGTAGTCTGGGAGTTACCCCCCAAGATTTCCCTCAACGCGTTGTTAAAGCACTGTTGTTGTTCCTCTGTAGGGTTACCAAGGTTGAGCTTAGGCTTCGGGGGGTGGCTTTTGAGGCGCTGCGCTAGTTTTACCTGTACCTCCGTGACTAGGAGGTAGTGGTCACTGGGAAACCCTGTATGTAGCTTTGATCTGCAGGAGTTAATAGACGGTAGCCATTGCTTTCTTGTAAAGGTGTGGTCCAGACACTGAAAGCGTGCCGGGTCCGGCGTGGGGTTAGACTGCGGCGGGGGCAGTGGTACCTCTAGGGGCAGAAAGGATCTAATTCGGGATGCGACTTCTAGCGACTGTCCCGCATCCATGCGGTGAAGCTTCTGGTAAAATTGCTGCATGACAATAGGATCTAGCACAAACTGACTCCAATCAGTGGGGGGTGCTGCCTTATCGCGGTAGGTGATCTGGTGGACTGGGTTAGGGGTCTTGTGGGACGCTACTTCTACCATGCCTTGCAAGAGCATTGAGCGGACGCACAAGCTTCTATTAGACGATGCGGTGTGGTCGATGTGCCTAGAGCCCTTTCCGTACACATATGGGCCCGTAACCCCCTTGTCGTTTTTGTGTTGGGCCTGAAGCCTCACGTTAAAATCCCCCGTGATGTATACTGGCTCTGGCTGGGGGATTTTTGCTGTGTACTCCTCTAGTTGGTCCCAGAACGGTTGCCTAACCGTTTCCAGATCTAGGCCAGAATGTGGCGCGTAACATCCTATAAGATGTATCTTCCCTCCCTTCTTGTTGAAAATGAGGTGAATAATTCGCGAGTTGACCTGGACGACGTCTACAAGGTGTGGTCTAAGCCGGGGGTGGACTATAGCCCCTACTCCTGCAAACTTGTCCCTTGTGTTACCTGACAGGACCACCAGGTGTTGCTCGGACAAGTAGGAGTAGTATGAGGTACTTCTAGTCTCGCTAAGCATGACTACTCCTAGCTTGTGCTCATCCATAAGTTGGAGGATGGTTTTAAGCTTAAGAGTGTCCGCCATACCTTGTACGTTTAGGGCCCCAAACCTCAACTTAGAGTTATAAGTAAGAGGCGGTGTGGTCCTGTACTCTGTGGCCTGTGGCTTCTTTTTCTTGTCAGCTGTTCCTGCCAATGCAGGCTTTGCCGGAACCACTTCGATCTTATTTGAGTGGCTTTTGTGGACAAAGTGCGGTGTGACCCCTGGGAGTCCGCCCCCTGAGTCAAGNCGATCTTATTTGAGTGGCTTTTGTGGACAAAGTGCGGTGTGACCCCTGGGAGTCCGCCCCCTGAGTCAAGCATTTGTTGTGGTGAGCTCGCCATTGTCGATAGGCCCGGCGTCGGGTTCCTTCGACTTTTGGCGCCCCTACCCCCCACATTGGCACCGCCCTTGGGTGGGGAACACCCTTCGTTCGCCAAAATGGCGCCCGGCACGCCTCGTGGAGGCGGTGTTCGTGACTGAACCAGGGAGGAATTCCGAATTCGTGAATTAGGGTGAGAGGGTGAAATCGAAGAAGAGTTAGCGAGAAACGGGTGAGTGCTGTTCCGCTTGCCTTTGGCGGAGCGGTAAAAACCGTATGTGCCGTCTGTTTGCTGAAATTTGACCCGACGACCTGTTCGACTAGGTTTGGCGGGATAGGCGAAGCCTTGCGATGGCGGTGTGGACTGGGCTTGCAAGCTGGAGACCTCGATAGTCTTACAAAGTGTTGGATTAAAGCCCTGAGAGCTAGTGGCAATGTCCCTTTGTTGCAAAAGTACATATCTAGAGTATTTATAATGGCTGTGCTGGGTTACGTCACCTTGCTGAGTAAGCTCGGCTCTGGGCTTAATATTAGGGTCTGGGAGAAGCCTATCAAGGGAGATTGTCGCTTTAGGCTTCCTTCTCTGCTTTGTCCAACTCCATTTGGGAGCCCCACATGATGGAGTTCCACATCTCATTCCAAAGAGACTCTTCTCCTGAGCTGGCGTCCTGTGCCGCGCCCAGGAGAATCTTTGCAAAGTCCGTGTGGACTTCGAGACGAGCAGCAAAGGTTCCACCCTGCTCCTCGTACCACAACCTCGCCCACGCAATGCGGTCTGGTCGAAAATCCCGGTCCTNTTCGAGACGAGCAGCAAAGGTTCCACCCTGCTCCTCGTACCACAACCTCGCCCACGCAATGCGGTCTGGTCGAAAATCCCGGTCCTCAGTAGGCTGCATGATCGTTAAAGTCTTCCATAAAATCGTGATCTGCTGACCTTGAGTGTCCGGATGGGCATTGATCGCGGCGATTAAAACTCTCAGTGGCGACTCTAATTTACGTTGCCACTGAGGCGTGCAGGGAGCAACCCGGATGTGTTTTCCGGGTTGGGGGGTATTGGCATCCACATAAAGTGGCAAGCCGCTCTGCCCCCCATACTTCTTCAAAAAAGCTGAGCGCAGCTCCCAGGANCGTTCTGCAGCACGTTCAGCCAGAAGTGCGGTGTGATCGTGTCCGGGTCATACTGTGCATCGAGCTGTCCTCTGTTCTGAAGGTACTGGACGATCTCTGCGGTTTGGCCCAACATCCAGCCAATCATGTAAAGGCGTTGTGGTGGGGTTAACCCGTTCGGCCATCCAGTTGTAACAAGCATCATACCCGAAGTGTTAAGTTGGTGCTGTGCTCCTTCTCGGGGCAAATTCGGACGCCCCGCAAATTCAGCACAGCATCAGACAAGATGTGTGATAATGAAGCCAAACACACCTGATGATTGTGCCACGACCTTTGGAGCCTGCATCCAGCCCAAAATTATAATTGAGCCCATACTCGTCAGTTTGCTTGAGCCTTTGAGCCAGTCTTTAGGGGTTTAAGGTTGTTAGGGCTGTTAGGGTCAGCAAAAGAATTAAGAGTGGACAAGAAGGGAGAAGGGAGAATGATGATATGCCCACCGCACATAGAATGGCAGCTGGCGTTCTAGCTGCAGATTTACATATTCCAAATGCTATGTGGGAAGCGAGATATGTTCGAAGCGAGACAATATTAGGAAAATTGATCATTCCCGAGTTCCGGAGACGGCACTTCATTTTGCCAGTGCTCGGTCCACATCTGCCCACTGTCAACGTCTGGAAGACTTGGAGGCTGCCATCCCGGCATCTACCGATACTACTTCTCGAAGAGCTTGCCTATGGCAATCATCTTGTCAACATTGTTTCCACTAGCCTGGTAGTAATCGGCCTTCAAGCTGGCAGTCTGGATGAACATGGACTTGCGCACGCCATACAAGAGGGCTGACTTGGTCACCTTCTCGAACAACAGCCAGCCGGTGGGCACCCACATCACTTCCGACTTCTCAAGCTGGGAGTGATAAACCTTAAGTCCGGCATCAACCATCTTCTTCACATTGTCCGGCGAGAGCGTCTCCATAATCTCGATCAGCTGCGTCACGCTTGTAGCCTTCAGCCCGACATCGGGAAGCCGCTGAAGAAGCTGGGATGCCCGGACCATGTGCACACTCGAGCTGCCGAAGACCAAAATTTTGAACGCACCGGCCGAGTTCGGAGTGAAGTTGCACTGCTCAAAGGAGTTCCCGTAGCCAAACAGCCACGACGTGGTACCCCACGAAGTGGACACCTCGTCATAGCAATGATTTGCTACAGGTACAGCAGCAGTTCAGGTTCAGACCGCACATGTGCCACATGTCACAATCACTTGCTGCAGCGGTCTAGCGCAAAACTTCACAGCCAATTCGACCCCACACTCAACCGCACCCGCCTCGCTCATGTCTACGATCTTGCCCTTAAAGTTGAGCATCAGTTTGTCGAACATGGACTCCGTCGCCTCCTTTCCCTGCGATGGCATCAATGGCTGAGTGTGTTTCCCCTCGCTCTTCACAGCATCCTGTTTGGTGTAGCGGATGCCGTAGCATGTGGTTACCTGAGTCATGAGCTTCTCAGCCATCCACGCCTGCACGATGTCGCTGTCGTGAACGATGAAGGGAAGGTCAAAGTCCACCGAGTCGCCGAGCTCCTTCTTCACCGAGAGTCGTGGCACCGCCGTGCAGGCATCTGCAGGACAAGTGCTGAAGAAGGTTTTCGTGGAGCCTGCAGCTGCAGCCTTGATCTTCTGGGCACGTTCTTCCGCATCCTTCTTCACTGACTGAGCAGCTTTCTTTTCATCCTCAGCCTTCCACTTTGCTTGCGCCCGCACAGCAGCTGCTTCCACACCCTTGATGTGCTTGCCAGCCTGCCGTCAGCTCCACCAAGCAAGACAACATACGTGCCCACTTCAACCGCTGTTTCGTCAAGGCGTTTTCATCCGCGATGCCCTCGAAAGAAGCCTGCACAAAGCTTGTCATGTACTTGTTGGAGCGAAGGAATTGCGGAAACTTCATGGCAATGAGGCCTGATGCATCCTTCACGAAACCATCGGGGGTCTGCTCGGTCTTTGGCGTGGATTCTTGGGCCTCCGCCTCTGTGGGAAGAGCTTCCTTGTAGTCTTCCGGCACGGTCTCCCCCTGCCACTCCAACACGCACACCAAGTGCACGTGCACTCGCTTGATGTACATGTCCCGGGCCATCTTGTCTGTCTCGATGAGAGGTGCCTTCTCAATCGCCGCCGTGTGCTCCTTGAGCCTATCCTTGGCCATTGCCACATGCCGCTGCAAATCAGCATTCTTGGAGGAAAGGTCGGCTGTCATCTTGGACATGAATGTGGTCTTGGCATTGAGCAGGGGAACCTTCTTCTTGGAGGGCTTGCCGGCCTTCAGAAAGCCCTCCTCGTCGTCACTGTCCTGCAGGCGAAGTTGGAGTAGCTGAGGAGCAAGAGTGGGAGAAGCAGTAGCAGTAGCAGTCGCAGTTTTAATAGCAGTAGTAGCAGCAGCAGCAGAAGCAGCAGTAGTAATAGCAGTTAATAGCAGCTACCATCCGGCCTCCAAGCCTGTCGGCCCTTCTTTCTTGGTCTCATTCGGCTTCTCGGACTTCTCCTTTGCCGGCTTGCTTGGTCCGCTTGCAAGGCTTGGGGATCCTGGCTGGCTGCCTCTGTCCTCATCGGAATCATCGTCGAAGACGGCCGAAGCACCGCGACCTTGCCAGCTCGGCGGCTCGGAAGTGGCCACGCTGGATTGACCTTGAAAGAACTCGTGACCGAAGCCAGTGCCCAATTCATGGACATGCATTCTCATGGCATCTCTGTCCTTGTCCTTCATCTTCTTCTTGCGGTTCGTCCCCTCCAACGCAGACTCATCGACATATCGCTCTTTCGATTTGTCTTCATACTCCCCCTTGGCCAACCATAATCGGAGCTGGCCCTGGTCTCGCCGGCACGAACTTGCCTCGGCCTCGTTCCATAAGCCCTTGGCCTGCTCTTCACTGCGGCCGAATTTGGACACCTGGCGAATAATGAACTCCCGTTTCTCGAATGGCTTTGTTTTGGCACCCTCCTTGATTGATACACGAAGCCCAAAGCGAGCATTCCATTCATTCCAATCGCAAACCCCATTCCGGAAGAGGGGCGAAGCGATATTGCGTTGGGACCACTCCGCGATCATTTCAACCGCTTTGGCGTCATCCTTGAAGCCCTCGATAACGGCTTGCTTTTGTTCCTCACTGTCCCTGCCTGCCGCATACTTCGCATTGTCGCAATGACAATGGTGATGCCTGCAGAATTTTGAGCCTGGCTTTTTGAGCTCGTCACACGCAGGCATCAAGCACTCCTTCTGAACTTCCTTTCGGCCACGCTTGGAAGAGGAAACGGAGTTAGTCGACGACGCAACTGATGCATCGCTCAATCGCTTCTTCTTACTGGCTGCACCTCCCATGGCACTTCCTGACAAGAAGGATAGCGACACGGCCGATGCTCCATCATCGAGATCGAGCTCGAAATCACTCATCTCAAAATCTCACACAGGTAAAAAGACCAGTGCCCAGCAAAGATTGCGGGCTGCACCGGTTACACGACCTGCCCTTATTTTGCTTTCGAGCCTTCCTAATAAAGCAACACCAGTATGATGTGCTGAAAGTTCATAGCGATGTGTGACGTCAATGTACCTGAGCTTCGAGACTGAGTCCACGCAGGAGCTATCAACAACCTGCTGCGCGGACGATTGCACACGAGAGCAAAGCACCTCCCAGTTTGACTCGCTCGGGTGAGTCAAGATCACTGCTCTGGCCCTCTCAGAAAGGCCTGCAACACTTCAGTCACTTCAGCTGCAGCCCGGATTTATGCCAGCTCGAGCTCCTGTTTAACTTGTTAATGGTCGGCAAAGGTTCTAGCATTACACTCCCACATTGTCTACACCAGAGCTTAAACCCTAAACTCGAAGGAACCGAATTTGCTTAATGCCCCACCCACTAGGCCCAAAACTCGAAACCCAAAGCCTAGCCCCTCAACCCTACTTGGAGGCCCTGTTGACTTAGTAAGTAGGGTTAGTAATGTGGGCTATGCGGGATTATAATATGGTTTCTAGGGAATACTAAGTAGACTTACTAAGTCAAAAGGGCCTCCAAGTAAGCCCCCAAACCCTAGGACACGCACACACGCACACACACGCACACACACACACACTCGCACTCATGCATGCATACATACATACCTGAATGCATACTGGTATTGATTATTGAAAAGTAGTCTACCTGCTGATTTTACTTGATCGACTACTTTTCAAAAACTCAGGAATACATACATACATAAGGGGCTTGAGGGGACGACCCAGAGCCTCCAAAACCCCTGAATTAAGGAATATACCTTAAATCATACTAGGGATCCTAACATAATTTAAGGTGTATTCCTTAATTAAGGGTTTTGGAGGCTCTGGGGACGACGACGACGACGATGCTTACGGGGTGTCTGGGAGCCTATGGACTGTGAATCTCTACAGCACAAAGAATGCTCGAACAATTGCAATCCTAACATGTCCTCTGGAGTCTGGCTGATGCGGCTGCAGCTGCTACTCTGATACGGCGTTCAAACATCTGACTTGAGGGACTCTAGTGACTACAGTCGAAGCACGGCTCGCTGTCGTGGCACGATCTAGCGTGCCTGTGTGTTGCTGGCACCATCATCATCGTCGTCGTCTGGTTTCTCTGGCACAGTCATTGGCTCCGGCAGTTTGCTAAGCTCTGACCGCCTGCGACAGTGCCCAAACACGAAGAGCATCCAGCAAACATAACTGGGCACATGCAAAGAGTTGCCTGCCAGGAATCTTGCATCTGTGTCTGACAAACTCTCCAGCAATGGAAGGAATGGTGAAAGACCACGGGCCCCTGCCAACGCAGGGAGGACATCCAATCCTTGTGCTGCAAAACACTCAAGCGGCACAGCTAGTCGGCGATGAATATAGGAATAAATATTGGGGTGAGTGTCCATAGCTGGAAACAGTGGGCCTGCCTTTGGTCCATAGCCAGGGTTGTGATCTAGGTCGCATAGAAACGAACCATTCAGAGCCTTGCCTGACTCAAAACAATCATCATACTTCCGCTTTCGGCCGTGAAAAACCTGACATATTCTCAGCTCTGCGCGTCTCTGGGCACATCGGCACATCATTGGACATGCTTCGCAAAAATCACTGACGCAAAAACTTGTTGCGTTGCAAGACAGAATATTAGGGTTTGGAGGTTATGGTTTAAGGTTTTTCTTGGCGCGGTCCAGGTTCAGGTGATTTAGGGTCAAAGTTTAAGGCAGTTTAAGGTTAGAATTTTTTTCTTTACTCACTCCACGCTCATCTACGAAGGTCGTCATGCCTATCCAACCGACCAATATACAGGGAAAAAGAGCGTTGCACCAACTTAACAACCCGAAGCGTGTTTCTGGCTGGAGCGATTCTCCGTGACCATGAACTGAAGTTCCTGCCACTGAAAAACAGAATCGTTGACCTTGCGCACGGCGTTCTCGAGCTGAGCTACCATCCCCAGAATCTCCGCTCGGATGATCCTTTTGTGGCATCCGCGAACTAGCTTCATCACTTCTCCTGCGGTGTGGACCGGGGTGTTGTAGAACTGCTCGACAGCTGCTGGGTCGTTCGCGTTGACTCCGAAATCTGCTGCCACTGCCTGCAATGCGNCCGCGAACTAGCTTCATCACTTCTCCTGCGGTGTGGACCGGGGTGTTGTAGAACTGCTCGACAGCTGCTGGGTCGTTCGCGTTGACTCCGAAATCTGCTGCCACTGCCTGCAATGCGGGCTGGTCCTCCAGAAAAACCGGCTGCACCAATGTAGCTTCCTGCGCCGCTGGCGCTGCGGTGGGAATAGCGGCTCCTGCCATGCACCTGGTCGGCCGAGATGCCTTACATTAGGGTTTAGGGCTTACGGTTTAGGGTTTAGCATTGAGGGCGTAGGGTTTAGGGCTGAGGGTTGAGAGTTTAGATTTCGAACAAGAATAAGGTTGACAAGGTTACGTTTACTCACAGGTTTAGGGTTAGGGTATCGGATATAGGGTTCAAGGGTTTTTTAGAACCACAGTCTTAGATGTCCTCTTTCCCGGAGATTGTGACACGCTGGTTGTCCGGATCCACGTCGATGCGCGCCTGAAGAGTGGAGTGTGGCCCCAAGCACGCATGAGCGGAGGCAACGATTCGAAGGGGGTAGGTTTTGCTGCAAAGGATACTTATGTGACATATACGGCTTTTGTGATATATTTGGGAAAAGCTTTGCAAACTCACTACGTCCAAGGAAGCTCCGATCAATCTGTGCAAGCCACACAAAGATAGTCAAAAAAAGACTCGAGTCAGTAACTATTGCGCTTAGGGCTCAGAGGTTTAGGGTTTAGGGATATTTATTTACAGCCCCAATCCCGAGTCCATTCTGACCATGAATGCCCTGAGATTGAACCCTCTCAAACCTTTGATAACCCCAAAGACCCCACGAAGCCCCCTATAAGCCCCCCCATGAGTGCCCTTAACCCTAAACTCATAAGCCCCTTGCAACCAGTTTAAAAAATCCCCAAGACCCTGAGAGCTCTAAACCTCAAGCCCTAAGCCCTAAACCACAACAAAGGGTCTAAGGGTTTAGGTTTAGAGGGTTTGGGGGTTGTTGTTTCAGGGTTTGAGGGTTTTTGGCTTAGGGTTTCTGGCTTTTCGGGTTTAGGGGTTAGGGCTCAGGGCCTTTAGGGTTTCGGGGTTTTTCGGGGTTTAAGGAGACCCCGCCATGCTTGCAACGAACCCTGGAGGAGCCTGGGTCGAGGTCTGCAGCTCCCGAATGGTGGAGCCGCCTGTCTCGCGGATCATTCTAAGGGTTCTTGTAAGGGTTCTTTGAAGGCTTAGGTTTGCGTTTTAAGGCTTGGGGTTTAGGGATTAAGGTTTAGGGTTTAGGCTGTGGGTTTAGGGATGAGGGTTTGGGGTTTAGGATTAAGGTTTAGGGCTTAGACTTTAGGGTTTCTTCAAGGATGTCTTTTTCAGGTAGTGCTTCTAGAGAGTTTAGGGTGTCAGTGTTCACTAGCTTAGGACGTCCTGTTAGGATTCTCATACCCAGAGTAAGTAGAGGAGCTTTTGGGTTGCTTCGGGCATGCATCATCTATGCAGATTCCTGATTAATACACCCCGTTCTGCAAGGACAAAAGCAGACCATCCCCCGGTAGAACCCTTATAAAGGACGGTTTAAGCTTTGGGATCTGGGTTAAGGGTTTAGCGATCAGGATGTGGGGGATTTTCCGTTGGGAATTGGGGTTTAGGGTTTGGGACGTGCTCAGGGGTTTTACGGCGTGGGGTTTAGGTATGGAGTTCAACGTCAAACCTCCCAAACCCTATATCTTAATCGTAAGCGCCCTGAGAACCATAACCAAAATCCGATGTTTCAATATAATATAGTACGAACTTACCATGATTCCTAAGGACATAAATGTAATCTGAATTGAAAGTACAAAATTCCTAAGAACACCAAAGATACACGAAGAACTTCCCAATCCACAGGTTTTTCGAGGGTTGACTGCTCTTGGGGCTCCTAAACCCCAAACGGTTTAGGGTTCAGGGTTTAGGGGCCCCACACCCGATGCCCAAAAAACCCTCGACCCCGAGGACCCAAGTGTCGCCCCGCCTTTCCCGATGATGGCCCAAGCCGACTCTCTACTGGGAAGTTGAATCACCGCGTGCTCTCTGTCCTGATCGACTAGAAGGGTTCCTTTAAGGGGTTTGGGGCTTAGGGTTTAGGGTTCCTTTACGGCGTTTAGGGTTTAGGTTCAAGGGTTCACAGTTTAGGGTTTGGGGTTGGGTTCCTTTACGGTGTTTAGGGTTTTAGGTTCAACGGTTTAGGGTTTAGGTTTGGGGCTTAGGGTTTAGGGTTTAGGTTTGGGGTTTAGGGCTAAGGGTTTGCGGTTTAGAGTTAGGGTTAGGGTTCTATACATGGCATTCGGATTCCTTTAAGGGTCCTATTAAGGGATGTATAGGGCGTACGGGTTCCTTTAAGGGATCCAAGGGGTCAATAGTCCTCATCGACTATAAGGGGTCTACAGTGGGTTCAGGGTCTACGTGGGGGGTTTTGGGTTTAGAGTTCCTTTGAAGGGCCACTAGGATTCCTTTAAGGGTTCTAACAAGGCATCTATAGGGTGTATAGGGGTTTAGGGGTTGAAGGGATCTATACTAGGATTCTGTATTCTAAGGGGCCCATAGTCCTCATCGACTTGAAGTCGGGCTTTGGGGTTTCAGGGGTCGAATGCTTGGGTCGGGCTCCAGGGCTTTAGGGTCTGTAAGGGTCCGAGTAATCCTTATGCATGGTTTTTGGGTGCCCAGAACCATGGGAGTACTTTGGAGTGTTAGGGTCGGGCTTTTGCGGGCAGGGGGAAGGGTCCGTTGAAAGTTCTGGAAGTGGTGGGGCTCCGGGTGTTTTAAGGATCGGGAGGCTGCTCTCATCCACTGAAACGCCCTAATGTAGGAGCCTTAATAATTAGAATAGGGCTTTGGGGTGCACTTTACTACAATAATAACAAGGAACCCCCAAAATAGTATTGCTAATTCTTTGGGCCCCTATAGTAAGGTTCTAGGAACGAAGGGTTGCAGGGCTTTTGGGTTTTCTGCGTATTTTAGGGCTCAAGACGCCAGTTTAGTAGTGTTGTTAAGGTTCCGGGCTCAGGGATTCACGGGTTTTCCAGGTTCTAGTGCTTAGGGTGTAGACTTAAGTGATGGGTTTCTGAGGGTTTAGATCTGGTTTAGGTTTTAGGGTTTAGGGTTTAGGGTTTGGGGTTCTGCAGCTTGCAGTTTTTCGTTTAAGGATTTCAGCGCCTGCGGCTTTGCATCCCGTTCACAGATGAGCAGGCGAGTCGGAAAGCCTCCATCATAGCGACCTCGATGTGCCCTCAGACCAACCAACCTTCCGCTGGTCCATGATTTGTTTGGTGGAGATTGTGGTCCNCCCGTTCACAGATGAGCAGGCGAGTCGGAAAGCCTCCATCATAGCGACCTCGATGTGCCCTCAGACCAACCAACCTTCCGCTGGTCCATGATTTGTTTGGTGGAGATTGTGGTCCTTGGATGGGTAAGTCTTCATCATGGCAGCCACCCGCACCAACGTCATTGTCTTCTGCTTCAGGGGAACCACACACGCTGGTCCCAGCGAAGACCTCGCTTGCCCGACTTGGCCACCGACACCGGCAGGGCTTGCCTCGAAAGGATGTGTCCATGCGGCCCTTTCAATTTCTTCTCCGCACCATCTGTGCTCCACATTTCGTGCAGGGTTGCGAATTTAGCATAAGAGCGCTAATAATTAGAAAAAGGCTTTGGGGTAGATGATAGTATACTTGTACTACGGTACCCCATGGAATAATGCTGGCAAAGATGCAGCATCTATATTCACCCCTAAATCTTTATAGAGCCGTAACTGAACCTTATAGAATGCTTTTAGATCATTTATAGGACGTTTATACCCTATCATACATGAGGGTTTAGGGTAAGGGTTCCGGGATCCTCGTTATTGCTTAGCTTACTCGCAGGCTTAGTATATACTGTTCTAACAATACAGTTCTTGTTCTTAACATTCGTATGATCTAGGCAAAGTTTCTGAATAGCCCCTTTAGACAGGGGTACCCTGTTTCCTAGGGGAACCCCCGAAAAAAGGGGGCAAAAGGGCACTACTCAGGAACCTAGAAGGCGTCTGAAGAAAGGGTTTGCTCAGACCTCAAGTGGGAGTTTCCGAAAATTAGGGGTACCTTATTTTGGGGTCCTTATAATAAGGATCCTACTATTTAGGGTACTATATTAGGGTCCCCTATTTTCGGAAACTCCCAAGTTCAGGGTGAAATCCAGACATGCGAAAGTCCGCGGCTTTAGGGCTTACTTTTGGGGTTTTTAGGGTGGTAGGTTTAGGGATCGGAGGGTTTAGGGTTTAGGGTTATTTCTAGGGTTTTTAGGGTGTAGGTTTAGGGATCCGAGGGTTTAGGGTGTGCTGTGCAGGGTTTTGGGTGTAGCGTTGACTGTTACCCCGAACCCTAAACCTGGCGTTGGACATAAAAAATTCACGAGTTTACTTGGAGGCCGTGTTGACTTAGTAAGTAGGGTTAGTAAGGTGGGTTATGGGGATTATAATAGGGTTTCTAGGGCATACTAAGTAGACTTACTAAGTCAAAAGGGCCTCCAAGTAGGTTTAAGGATCCGAGGGTTTAGGGTGTGCTGTGCAGGGTTTTGGGTGTAGCGTTGACTGCTACCCCGAACCCTCAACCTGGCGTTGGACATAAAAATTCACGAGATTTAAGGTTTATGGTTTAGGGTTTAGGGTTTAGGATTTAGGGGTTTAGGGTTTAGGTTTTACGGGACTCAACCTGATACAGGAGCCTTAACAATTGGAACAAAGGTTCTGGGGGGGGGGTGGGCACGGGGTTTTTAAATTAGGCCACAGTTGAATGTGGGCAAGGGTCAGACTTCTATATTATTACAAACTCACGATGGCTCAAAGCCTTCCCCGCCACCCCTTACCTGACCCCGACACTCCAAATCTCGAGCCCAAAGGCACCCCCAAACCCTAAACCCTGAACCCTAAACCCTGAGCCCTGAACCTTAAACCCTGAATCCTGAACCCTGAACCCTATGTAAACGAAGACCAGCAGTCTTCGATGCCGAAACCTCAAACTCAAGGCCTGCCAAGCACCCTAGAAAAACAAAGCCTACCTGCAGCCAAAAAGACCTACCTTTTTCGGTTTCCTTATTATGGCTTATACTTATATATATATATGTATGTATATATATATATATATAGCGTTAAAAAAGTAAGTCTTTCGGGGCACAGGTAGACCCTAAAGAGCCCCCCCAGGGAGCCTGGAGACCCGAACCGTCTATGGCTACTATTAAGGTCCCAATATATCTATATAATGAATATTATTCAACTGTTACTGAGTGGGGGCAGCACCCAACCTCCTAAACTTAAACCCTAAACCCCCAAAACTCAAAACCTCAACAATCCCTCAGAGTCCTGCAACCTAAAACCCCAAGCCCTCAACCCAACAAGCCCAAAAAAACAACAAGCCCTGCCTCCTAAACCCACCACCAACAACAACAATGACAACAACACTCCAAAACCCAAAAATCAAGGTGAAATAAACCTTCACAAATTTGCTCCGAAACCCATATACCGCCCCCCCGTCTAATACCCTGCGAAGCAGAAACCGTATAACACCCCATTCTGACATTACTCTAAACCCTACAGTAAACCCAAAACCTAAACCCTAATACCTAAACCCTAAACACCCTAAACCCTAAACCCTAAACCCCTAAACCCCTAAACCCCTACACCCCAAACCCCAAAACCCTAAAACCCCAAAGCACAAGACCCTAATCGTGTAAAACCCCAAGCGTTGAGGCCCCACCAAGGCCGGAGCCCAGCGTTGCAGTGAGTTGCGGACGCGGTTCCGGACTTGCTCCACTGACCTCTTTGGAATGTTTCAAGGGGGTTTAGGGTTTAGGGTTTAGGGGGGTTTAGGGTTTGGGGCTTCAGGGTTTAGGGGTTTAAGGGTTTAGGGTTTGGGGCTTTAGGGTTTAGGGTTTAGGGGTTTAGGGTTTAGGGTTTTAGGGTTTGGGGGTTAGGGGTTTAGGGTTTAGGATTTATTAGTTGTTTCAAAGGAGGCATACGGCGTCCAAGGGTTAAAGGGTCTTATAGGGTTGCTAGAAGGGGTTCTTATAAGGGTTCCTATGAGGGCTTAAGGTTTGAGGCTGTTTCGAGAGCCCAATGCGCCTTATTTCAGCTAAGCTCGTTTTGTTAAAGTATAGGGGGGCTCCATATCATAGCTTAAAGTGTATTCCTGAATTAGGGCCCCTAAACCCTAAACCCTAAAGCCCAACCCTAAACCCCTAACCCGAAACCCTAAAACCCTAAACCCTAAATGTATTGGGCTCTCTGGATAAACAGTACCTCAAATGGTTTCATAAGCGTTCTTACGCGGGCCGTCGGGCTGTTTTTGGTTCAGGGCCGAAGGTCCACAGTTAAGGTTTATATTTTTTGGGGGGCCTTTGAAGAAGGATCCTACTATTTAGGGTACCATATTAGGGTCCCCTATCTTCGGAAATAGGATTT
The DNA here is from genome assembly GCA_003297005.1 of Symbiodinium sp. clade A Y106. Lineage (NCBI taxonomy): Eukaryota > Dinophyceae > Suessiales > Symbiodiniaceae > Symbiodinium > Symbiodinium sp. clade A. Next base: position 38,269 of record BGNK01003689.1, on the reverse strand, counting down.
AGGGTCAACAGGGTCTACAGTGTGTTAAGAGTTTGGGATTTTCTGGGTTTTGGGTTTGGTTTTTGGTGACGTGTGGGTCTGGGTGATACAGTGATAGGCTCTAGGATTGATGGTTGAGGAGGAGGCTTCTGTTGGCTCTTGCTAATTTCAGCTACCACAATAGGGATCTATAGTACATAATATTATCTCCTTATAACGGTAACTGCTCATCCCTAAACCCTAAACCCCCAACATCCTAAACGCCCCAAAAACTCACATAGATCTTTCACAGGAGCCTTCAAAGAACCCCTTTAAGGAAACTTTCCTCAACAACATCCCAGGGACCTTCATTCATAGTCATTACCCTTAAATGTAGGGTGTCCAAGGGTTAGATGAGCTAGTCATCCCTAAGGTTCCCTATGTATCCCTTGAAACGGTTTGGGGTTTAGGGTTTAGGGGTTTTGGTAGGGTTTAGGGTTTAGGGTTTAGGTTCCCTAGGGTTTAGGTTCCCTATGGATCCCTTGAAATGGATCCCTTGAAACCTCCCCCCTTGACCCAGGTTTTGGTAGGTCAAATTCCTCGTAACCGAGGAAGATGACAGCCAAAAACCCGAAAGACACAGACCCTAAGTGCGAAGCAGGGGGCGAACAATTGTGTAGGGTTTTAAGGCTTAGGGTAAGCCTGAAAAACCCCCAAAAACCCCAAACCCTGAAACCGGAACCCATCAAAACCCTAAGCCCTACGACACCCTATTTCATAGGGTCTGAAAGCAGGAACCCTGAACCCAAAACCCCAACCCCAAAACCAAACCCTAAGCCTTAAACGCTAAATTTTAAAAGGCGCAAAGCGCCAAGATGCGCCAGCGCAGGTTGTTAACGAGCAGAAGGAAGGCAGGATCGAAGGAAATAAATTGAAATAAGCAAATCAACCAACACATTTAAAGTAAATTGAAGCGATTCACCCAAACGGAGGTTTAAGTAAATTGAGCGCAGCGAATAGGGCAGGGGCAGGGGCAGGGCACAGGGCAGGGCAGGGCGGGCAGGGCAGGGGGCAGGGGCATACGATGAATGCTAGAAGAACTTTACACGGCAGGACCAGCAGCATGCAATTTAAACCACAGCTTCACCTTGGATAAATGACATTCAATCTGTTAAAATCCTATTCAAAAGCAATAGTTCATTATGATTTTTCGGCATAGCCTCAACCATGAATGGGGGTTGAGGGCGAGCTGGAGTGAGCTGGGCGCTTGGTTGGGATATGGGAGGTGGGATCTGGAGGAGCTGGGGACTGGAGCGAAGCTGAAATGCTACGGCGAGCCCACCCCAAACACTAAAACGATAAAATAGAATTAAAGCTCTAGGGATTAGGGGCGCCGAGCCCACCCCAAACACTAAAACGAGAAAAAAAAATTGACTCTTTGTGGATTAGGAGCGCCGAGCCCACCCCAAACACTAAAACGATAAAATGCAGTTCAAACTGTAGGGATTAGGGGCGCCGAGCCCACCCCAAACACTAAAACGAGAAAATGCAGTTCAAACTTTAGGGATTAGGGGCGCCGAGCCCACGCCAAACACTAAAACGAGAAAATAGAATTAACACAAAACTTTAGGGATTAGGGTGACCCCTAGGGAACAGAAATTGCTTCAAAGTGCTAGAAAGCGGAATTGACCAGGGCGCCAGCACTGCACTGGCGAACCCTAAACCTTAAACCCTAAACCCTAAACCTTAAACCCTAAACCCTAAACCTTAAACCCTAAACCCTAAACCTCAAACGCTAAACCCTAAACCTTAAACCCTAAACCCTAAACCTTAAACCCTAGACCCTAAACCTTAAACCCTAAACCCTAAACCTCAAACGCTAAACCCTAAACCTTAAACCCTAAACCCTAGACCTTAAACCCTATACCCTAAACCTCAAAACCTAAAACCGTGCGCCGGCCTCGGGTTCCCGCACATCCACATGGTCGCTGCCCCGCGATCCTCCAAAAGTAGGACTTTCGGGGTTTAGGGGTTTAGGGGTTTAGGGGTTTAGGGGTTTAGGGTTTAGGGGTTTAGGGTTTAGGGTTTAGGGTTTAGGGGTTTAGGGGTTTAGGGGAGAGGTCGCAGGGCTTTGTCTTTACGAACGTTAAGCTTCAGGGCTCAGTTTTTCGAAAGGCTGCCACTCGCTCCCGACTGTACCGCATAACTACTTGGAGGCCCTTTTGACTTAGTAAGTAGGGTTAAGGTGGGTTATGGGGATTATAATAGGTTTCTAGGGGATACTAAGTAGACTTACTAAGTCAATAGGGCCTCCAAGTAGGCGTTGGCTGGTGTGTCGGCACAGCGACCAGGTGCGATTAAAACTCGGGGTATGGTGAAGGAGTTGCTTCAAAATATGTGTGGCAGATAGAAGCATCTGAGAGGGTCTAGTGGGTCGCCCTGACACTATCCAAACTCTTTCATTGGTAACGTGCGAATAGTACGAGGCTTTCACCCTTCTACAGCTGCATACATATCGATGACAATAGGCACCGATAGTTTGGAGCTGATTGTTCTCAGGGTGGGCAATTTACGTAGGACTGAGAGTCTAGGGCTGGAGGGTGTTAGGTGTGAAGGTTTTAGGCTGGATACTGCAGGACTGTTGTCCATCATCGGCCATAAACTCGTTTGCATCACCTGGCTCGGCCCATCAAGCAAGTTACACAAAGCCATAAGCCACAAGGACGTCAACTCTATATCCTACATCCTAGACCCTAAACCCTCATCTCGAAACCCTAAAACCTGCACCCATAGCTTCAGTATTGGAGCAGGGTTCTGGGGTATAATGTACTATAATTATAATAAGGAACCCCCAAAATTGTACAGGTAATTATTAAGGCTTCTATTTTGTCTTGAAGCTTCAGGGTTCGGGTTTGGGAAATACATCACTTCTTGCACAACTCAGTCAGAAAGCTCACGATCAGCGGCCAATGTCATGCAATTGATGCCGCGCATCCTAGTCTACTCGAGATCTCTGCTTCCCCCTCAACTCTAACTAAATGCTCAAACTGCAAATCGAGATGCTCCAAAACCAAACGAAGCCCCGTACCATTACCGCCTACATCCTAGGATTTCAACTCCTAAAGCCTTCCCCCCAATTGCCCGGCCAGCGCGATCACCGCACCGGCGCTTTGCAGCCGCATCAGCTCCTTTACAGAGCCCAAAGATTCTGAATTTGAAAGAAGGTGTTCACAAGGATTTAGGCGTTTCCGAAAAGAAGGAGTACCTTATTTTGGGGTCCTTATAATAGGGATCCTACTATTTAGGGTACTATATTGGGGCCCCCTATTTTCGGACACTCCCACTTTGTTGATACGCGCAGGGTCCAAGAACTCTCTCTTTGGGTCCTTCTGGGCAAAATCCATACATGATGACATCTTGGACACTTAAGGACAGGGATCTTGTAGTGAGTGGCGTAGGGAGACCCTCCCAGCGCCACGCTCGCCCGTTTCAACGGACCGGGTGCGGGAAATAATCACCAGAAGTTAACGAACATTCCGTAGGTGCTCGGAACCATATGGGTAGTTGTCAAAATTATGGCCCCTTTTGGGCACCCTAAATAATAAGGACCCAAAAAGTGACCATAATTTTGACAACCACCCATATGGCTTCAGAGTGTCGGGGTCTTCGGTGTCAGTGTTTACTCGTGTGCTTTTCAGGATTTTAAACGGAGGCCTAAACCCTAAACCCTAAAAGCCCTAAAACCCTTAAACCCTAAACCCAACAACACTTAAAGCCTTAAACCCTAAACCCTAAAACCCTTAAACCTTTAAACCCAGGACCCTAAAACCTCAAACCCTAAACCAGAAAAACCCTTAAATCCTAAACCCTGAACCCTATACACACGCCTCATCGTCGTCGCGTGCCCGAATTAAACAACCCTTACTGGGAATCCCTGAAAGCATATTCTGCGCAAGAGGAACCCATATCTGCCAAGGCCTTTAGTTCAGGAAGCTAACTTGCGCAAATAACTAGCCTAAGTTAAAAGCAGCATCCCAAATATGAGTTGAGGGTGCGCCTGGAGATTTTGCAAGGGGGACCTGGACCTCCCGATTAGGGTTTAGGGCAGGGGATCAGAACGGTTCCCCAGAGAGCCCAATACCCCTTAATTAAGGAATATAGCTTAAATCATAATATGAAGCCCTATATAATTTAAGCCATATTGCTTAATTAAGGGGTATTGGGCTCTCTGGGTCTACATGGTGTTGAATCGGTTTCATGTGGGGTTTTACAAGGTTACATGGTTCGTATGAGTTGATGAGGTTAATAAGTGGGCGTCACAAGGTTTTGTAAGCTATAGTATGAGGGTCTTCGGGTTCGAGGGATAATATGCTATTCCAGAAATACTGTTGCTGATGAACCAGGCCATGCATTAGACCTCAGGACACGGGACTGTAGACAGCTGCCTACCGCACTTCGCTCGGGAAGTCCTGTCAAATAGCCCAAGACTTTTCTCTTGGCTTCCTGTCTGGCATCATCCCTTAAACGATTGCTTAACCTTCACAGACGACTTGACTAAAATGTAACATAAACATATAGAACATAATTTAAGACTATACTCTATAACATCGTATAGTACAAAAGAGTATACATTAACATAATATAGAGAGGGGTCGACGGGGGCTGGCCAGCCTAGCTAATTTCGTCAGCCGAGCATCGCAGGGCCGCATAGGACTGCGCTGTGGCACAGACTCTTCTGACTTGGGTTGTGTCGGGGCCCGCGACATTTCCCCAATTCACCACGGTGCCGTTGCCACCGGAACCTTCCGATGGCGAGGATTCACGATTGCAAGGAGCTTGATCACCTTGTCAGTGTACTTGGGGTCCACGTTGATTTTGAGGCCTTCGGGGACAACCTCAGGAGTCCTCTTAAGGAGGCAAACGTCTCCCTGCCACCTGGCACGAAGGGGCTCTCCCCTAATAGAAAGGAAAAAGCAAGGCCAGCAGGCGGTCCGCTGTGTGTCTTATCCCTAACCCTATACAGCCTTTCCTATACAGCCTTTCTGAAATCCTTATAGAACCCTTCTGGAACCCACAAAGGAACCTAACTGCAAAAAGCTTTAAGGTTTTTCAACCCTAAACCCCATATTGGCCGTTGTGAAACCCGCATAGACCCCATATGGAGCCCTTCAAGGAACCTAAAGGAGCGCTTAAGGGAACCCTTACAAGGAACCGCAGAAATGTGCTTGAGGTTTTTGGGTCTCAACCGGCTCCCGATCGTCGTCGCCGGCGATCCAGTCAACCTCAAGCACGATGTTATCAGTACCAATAAGAGTAACACTACTAACAAAAACAATAGTAACAATGATAACAACAATAATAGCAACAGCAACAGTAACAATAATAGTAACAAAAGTTGATATCCTATGGTTGTGACTAATAACAACAAGAATCGTGCCAATAATTCTTATCATAATGGTAATAATCATCATAGCCAGCCTCAAGCACGTTCGATGCGGTGCTTAAAGTAGGGGGTAGACGGCTTGGGGTATAGAGTTTATAAGGTTACATTGCAGGGCATAAGGCTCAGGCTTTAGGGTTTAAGGCTATGCGGGGGTAGATAGTTTCCCAAAATTTTGGGAGGATCTAGAAAGTAGATCCCCTAATTTGGGGCCCTACACTACTAAGGGTACTTTATAGGAACCCCCATTAAGGGATCTACTTTTTGGATCCTCCCGGAATTCTGGGTTTGGGTATGGAGTTTAGGGTTTGGGGATGCTTAGGGCTTCAGGGTTCTCAGGGCTTTAAGGGTGGCTGAAGGCGCTCGGAATCCTCTGGGGCCCGAATCTCGGGGATGTGAACAACTAACTTCTTAATCTTATTCTCGTATACGTCCTATACGTTTATCGTAGAAAGTACCCAAATGCAAAAGCCTAATCATTCAGGTCCCTAAACCTTGAGGGTCTTAGGCTTCAAGGTCTTTGAGGATGTAAGTGGCCCTTGTGTTTCCCTACAAACCCCACTGCAGGGCTGACTCGAAAGGAAAGGGCAGGGTTAGGGTTTCGGGTTTAGGAGTGGTTTGAACCCACAAAGCTTTACATTCCAAGTTCTTCCAGGCGTCTAAATCGCGAACCCACGACCCTCAAGCCTAAACCCTAAACCCTAAACTCCTAAACCCTAAAGCCCCAAACCCTAAACCCTAAACCCTAAACCCTTAAACCCAAAACCCTAAACCCTTAAACCCAAAACCCTGAACCCCCGAAAGCCCTGCACCCCTAACTAGACCCGGAGCCCCCAACCCTAAAGCATGAGATCTTACGATCCCATACCGTAGCCGTAAGCGATATGCCCCGAATCCCAGCTACTAGCCCCGAACCCTAAGCCCTCAGTCGGTCTTCGGCTTCGGTTTGTGGGATTTGCTGTTTTGGGCAGCAGCTCTTAGTCCCTAAACCTTATATCAAGACCTTAAACCCTCAATGCCTTCATAGAGCATTTAAAGGGGCGCCATTAGAACCAATCCCAGAAGCCTTGAAACTCTAAATCCAACAGCCTTAAACATCCTAAGCGTGTAAAGCACCTTAATGCCTTCCCTAAAGCCCTGACAGACCTGAACGGCAAATACACCGAAGATGAACCCTAAACCCAAACCCGACCCAAACCCTAAACCCTGAACCCCTAAACCCTGAACCCTAACCTTAAGGCCTGAACCCTAAACCCTAAACCCTGAACCCTAAACCCTGAACCCTGAACCCTAAACCCTAAAACCCTCGACTTCAGTGATCAAGATGCGCGACGGCAGTTTTTGAGGCGTGCAGTATCTTAGGTCACCCCCTTCTCCAAAACAAACTCAACCCTTAAACCACATCCACGGGGTCCCCGCGGATTCCGGCGGAAGCTCGATAGTGTCGCACTCCTGCGATGCTGAATTCGGAGCTCTTCGTGTTCGGGTTGAGGCTTTAGGGACTAATGTGGAACCTGATTAAGAAACCCTGGGCCTATAACGCCTAAGGAACCCCAATAAAGGCCCAAGGTTTCTTAATCGGGTTCCTACATTATAGGCTGTGGTTTCGGGGCTTGAGGTTTTTTGCCCTCTCAAGGACTGCGTTTGCAGGCGATGCGTCAGGTTGCACTGTGACGGCACCTGTTAAGCTACCTAGAACCCCCATTGCAACATACGTAGCTGATCCCTCAAGTACGCCTCTGGATTTGCCGTTCTGGGTCGCATGCGCGGCTGGCACTAAACTACATCGTGGAACCTAAACCCTAAATCCAAAATCCCATACCGTAGACAGTGGTCCTGCGGGAAGTAGAAATGCAAGATTTTCTGCAGTTCGGCCTTTGCGCGCCTCACCTGGTCCGCGGTGGTTGAACTACCTAGGCCTAGGGATTAGAAGTGTGCAATCTTCCTCCACCCTAAACCCTAAACCATAGTTATTCCGACCTCTACTTCGCATCCTTAGGGTTCGAGGCTTGGGGCCAGGCCTCAAGGTTTGAGGTTGAACTTTCAATATAACCAGAGACTCTGAAAACCCCTCAATTCAGGAATATACCTTAAATTATAGTAGGATCCCTTGTATGATTTAAGGAATATTCCTTAATGAAGGGATGTTGGTTGGAGTCTCTGGGCAACTGCTTTACTAAACCCTAAACCCTAAACTGATTTCAGACTCGAGCTTTTGGCTCTGAGGTGTTGGAGGCGTTTGGGCTTCAACCTTTGACCAGGGTTTCGGGGATCAGTAGAACATAAAACTAACAACGAACCCTAAGAAGTTGGTTTAGTGACTCTTCGGGATTCTATAGAACCCTCATGGATCCCGTACGGATCCCTTGTATGTAGACCCGAAATCCTACGTAAAAACTGCATGTTTTGGAATATCCCGAAAAACTATAAACCAAACTAGCACAAAACAAAAAACATCACCAAGAATCTTGAAGGAACCCTAAGCTCTAAACCCAAAAACTCACAGCACAGAGGCTTTAATGACCAGAACACGGTGTTGGTGTATAGTATACTAGAACTGTAGTAAGGGACGCTATATTGAAACAAATACGCTGTACCAGTCAGAGTCCTGATTGATAGACCCCGCTCGATAAATGGTATCAGAATATGAGGGCCATTGAGGACAGGGGGATTAACAATCAGAGATGTACATCAACCTGCTGTTGGCCCTAAAAGCCCTAAAAATCCTAAAAACCCTGAAAACCCTAAAAATCCTAAAAACACCAAAAATCTTAAAAATCCTACAAAAATCCTAAACCCAAAGCCTCGTCGGGGCCACCGCGAAAGTCGGCTCTGTTGGAGCCCTCGGAGAGAGTGACCTGAGGGTCTGGACTACTGTCTGGTTCTTAGTAGGGGTTCTACCTGTAGCCGAAAAGACCTACCTGTTTAGGGCTCCTTACTATGATTTCTATATAGAATCCCTTAGAAAGGTAGGTCTTTTCGGCTACAGGTATAGCAGAGGGGCCTCAGTAATTTTCAAGACCATGTTTTGGGTTTCCTTATTTGTTGTAAGTATAGTCAGTATAGTATATTCTAACCATCTCCCCGGTTCTTAGTAGGGAATGGGGTAGGGTTCCTTTAAGGGTTCCTTCAAGGGTTCCTTTAAGGGTTCCTTTAAGGGTTCCTTTAAGGGTTCCTTTAAGGGTTACTATGAGGGTTATCTATAGGGGTTTAGGGTTCTTAGTAGGCTGTCTAGTTCTTAGTAGGGAATGGGGGAATGGGTTATGGGGACTGTTATTGGGGATATTTTAGGGACTACTAGAGGGATCCATTCCCCCATTCCCCACGAAGAACCAGACAGATTAAGGCTTGAGGTCCAAGTACCCAAATAGTAGGGTTTCAGGCTCCATACTCTGAACAGTTTTGGGCATCGTATGCCGAAATATGCGTTGAGGAGGGGTTAGGACTGATAGGGCTTAGTGTTGAAGGTCATGTGAGTTCAGTCTTGGGGCTTAGGGTTGAGGTTTATGGGTTTAGGGTTTAAGGTTTCGGGTTTCGGGTTTAGGGTTTAGGGTTGAGGTTTATGACTATAGTGAACCCCAGAAAGTTGGAACATCGATTTAGGATGCTGCATGCTGGGATTCCCTTTACTTTACTTTAAGGGCATGAGGCTAATGATGCTCCAACTTTCTAGCTTCTACTGTAAGTTCTTTTGGTGTTGAGAGTTTTAGATTTGGCGTCTGGAGATTTGGGTAAGAGTTTTGGGACACGGGCATGCAGGGGTTGGGGGATTTCGGGACTATATAAGGTTCCGGCTTCCGGTATTTAAGCTTTACGGCTTCAGAGGACTTGAGGCTGCGAGCTTCGAAACCCTGAATCGTTTAAAAACCTAAACCTAGCACCCTAACACCCTAAACCCGGGCCGGGTTGAGTCGCTTCTAGGCCACCGGGGTTTGCCAAGCCCAAAAAAACTACTCGAAGAATTAGAAAGCTCTGATGAGTCGACCATCCTTTCAGCAAGAGCCTTGATATTAGGGTCACAATTATGGCATCGCAGTTTGAGGGCGGGGAATTTGCTGAACACTGGTCGACAGGCAGGGTTTCGGATGGTTTCAGCCACTGGGCTTGCTTCTTTCGCCTTGGGGCTTCCGTGCTCCAACGTCGCTCGGGTTGGGCACAACTGCATGGTGTGAGGAACGGCTTCCGTAAATACCCTATACATGCCGTTCGTGGGTTAATGTAAAGCCTGAAAGCTAGAAATTATATCGCTTTGTAGTCCCTACAAAACCACACGAAAAAGGTACCCCAAAACCTTATTCTCAACCCCCTATGTTCCGGGTTTTACTGTCTCATGGTCCAAACACCTCGACCACATGCCCTAATATGGAAGGCCTCAATGCTTCGAACAGAGCTTTGGAGCATATGAGAATACAATTTGCGAGGACTATTACTACCATTCCTTCCGACCCTATCTTCGACGCTACGTTAGACCCTACATTAAGACCTAAACCCTATACCCTATATCAGACCCTACGTTAAGTCCTACACTAAACCCTATATTAAACCTCATATTAAACCCGAAACCCAAAGATAACTAAATCCTACAGTAAACCCTACATTACATTAAGCCCTATGTTAAACTCTAAACCCTACAGTAAGCCCTACAGTGTACCCTAAATATTAAGCCCTACACCAGACCCCTCTGTTTTCCCTGGGATTCTCGCCTGGGCTCCCGTGTTCTGCATCAGGAAGCTCACGTCCCTCTGAAAGTCCGAATACGCCTCGGGCTCAAGGGTTTAGTGGGGTTTATGGTAAAACTTTAAGGCTTTAGGGCTTCAGGGCTTTCGGGCTTTAGGGCTTTGGGGCGTTACGGATTTAGGGTGTCAGGCTTCAGGATTCAGGGCCTAGGGCGTTCAGGATTTGGGGTTTACGGCTTTCGGGTGGAGGGTTAAGGGTTTAGGGTTTAGCGCCAAGGGTTCAGTGCTTTGGAAGTCCGAATACGCCTGAAGGGCCAGAAGTGGCGGAGCCGATTGAAAGCTACCGACTTTGGGCCATGCACCCCTGTTGGGGTATGTTGTACACTTGTATGTGGGCTCCAAATTAAACTGAAAAAGAGACCCCAGAGACCCCCAAACGCTCAGATAACGGATCTTAGAGAATCATAGTACTAGTTCCTGAGCCTCCTGCACAGAACCCCTTAACCCTAAACCCTACATCCCAAGTCTGTAATCCCTCACAAGATCCTGATACAGCCCTGAATACCCTTGTGGGACCCCTTCACATAGCCTTTTTGCTAAGACTTAAACCCCCAAGCATTGAATACCGAACACACATCAGAGCGCACTTCAAGAATCATGAATCACAAGATTTCAGGTTTCACCCCTGGCGCTGCCTTCGGCGGCATCTTGGAAAAAAGTCCTGGCACTTGAAGAACTTTAGGGCTAGGCTTCAGGGTTCAGGGCCTTCGGGATTTCGGGCTTTTGGTTTCTGGGCTTCGAGGTTTGAGGCTAAGAGGCCAGGGCCACATAGCACGCTATGGGTATTGAAGACCCCTGATCAATGGCGCCCTTGCCTTCAGGACACTAATAATGGGAACCCTACTAGAATCGCGACGGGACCTTAAATCAGGGGTCTTCATCAATGAGAACAACAGTATCAACGGAGCAGTACCAGTGATTGCCATAAGATAGCAACCGAAACGAGACAAAGTATACCAAGAAGCTGTTGCATTGACAGCCACAACGAAGGGCATAAAAATCATTGATATTCTGCCAGAATTTCTAGTCAGAGTAAGCATGACAACCATTGGGCGTGTGATGAAGAGACGATGCAAAGCAAGAAGACTGAGATGAGTGGAAGAACGCTAAGATGACTGGCAGCTTCTCTCAAGACAAACACGCTGATAAAGGAAGGTTCACTGATACTGGTCAAAACGTACATGGAAATGCTCATCACGACAATTAAGAAAGCTGCAACAATGCAATGATACCAGACTGATAGGTGGCAATGATACCACCAGAGTCTTTTTCACCCCTCAAAACCTCCAACATGCTAGATGCAACAGAAACCAAAACCCTGCAGGACGAGAGACCTACCACCCACAACCCGAAACTCCAAACTCGAGATGGCTCTAATCCTAAACCCTAAACCCCAAACCCTAAACCCTAAACTGACCCGAAAACCCTACGTACCCTAACCCTGAAGCGCCCTCAAAGTTCCAACACCCTAACTGATGCCGAAACCCCAAGCAGTCCCCGAAATTTAAACCCGCGCAGGACAACTATATCGAAACAAACACATTAAATAAAAAGCAATAGTCCAGAATGAACAAAAACATACTTCTGGCAAAAAGGAAGAAGATAGCCAGAAGCGCCTGGCATCAGCGCCAAGAACTCGGCGCCCTCGCCGGCGCCCCGGCGCTCGATCAGCTGTTTGGCCTTGTCAGCATGACTGTACAGGTCTAGGCTTCGGTGTTTAGGGCGCAGGGTTTAGGGCTTAGGGTGTAGGGTTCAGCGGGTGCAGGAACAATTTAGGGTTTCGAATTTAGAACCTTAGAGGGTAGGGTTTAGGGCTTCGCGTTTATGAAGGTGACGATTAGACGGCTACGTATAAACGAGCACTACCCAGAGAGAGCCCAATACCCCTGAATTAAGGAATACAGCCTAAATCATAATATGAAGCCCTATATAATTTAGGCCATACTCTATAATTAAGGGGTATTGGGCTCTCTGGGTATCTCAGGAGGCCCTGGTGGCGTCTGCTTGCTGCTCTTTTGGCAAAGCCGGGGCCGGGTATGCAGGGTTTAGGGGTTTAAGAAGGTTAGGGTTTAGGGTTTAGGGTTAGGGGTTTGAAGTTTAGGGTTTAGGGTTTAGGGTTTAGGGTTTAGGGGTTTGAAGTTTAGGGTTTAGGGTTTAGGGTTTAGGGGTTTGAAGTTTAGGGTTTAGGGTTTTGAGGGTACTCAGGCTGTGGTGTTTTGGGGGATGGTGGGAATTCCTCTAAGGGTTCGTCAGGGCTTGCTGGCATAAGGGCTATTTGCGGCGCTGCCTTTGTTGTGCTTTGCTGGCAAAGGTTCTGTCATAGCTTTGTGAAGGCTTGCAATATGGTTTTTTGCTGGTTTGTGCTACGGGTTGTTTGTTGGGCCGCATATGGTTTTATGGAGACAGTGACAAGGTTGAAACTCCGAAGCCTCAATCGTTTACGTAGAGTTTGGAGTTCAGGCTTTGTGGCTTTAGGGTTTGGGCTTAAGGCCTAAGGGCTCCGGGCCTCAGGCCGCAACAAGCTAGAATCGAAGCCTAAACCCTCAACACTGTAAAGGCCGCCATTGCCATACACCCTAAACGAAACCCCGAGCCCCCCCCCACCCAAAAAAAAACAAAGATTGCCTCAGCATGAAAGCTTCATCCTTTGAAATCCGAGAACTGGACTTTGAAGTAACCAGAGAGAAAAAAGTATAGACTTTTATTTCATAATGGTTCCTTAAAGGAACAGGCACCAAAAAAATGTATTCAAGTATGGTGCTCCAGAACCCAGAGAATCCTGTACCTCAAGAACCCAAAACACCCCTTCGAGTAGCGATGACGACCCTGGAAAACCCTGCAAGATAAAGCCAAACCTTACGCACTCAGAAAACCTGAAACCTCAGCATCCTTTGAAGCATAAACATAGTCAGCACGAAACTCTCGCAACAGAAAGTCTACCCTAGAGATACCCTCCAACCCAACGGTCGTGTTGCAAGCCCCCAATGCAAGGACTTTAAGGCGGACTTCTAAGTGCCAAAACGCCTCCTCCTCCTCTTACACAAAGGTATGAAGCCCTAAAGCCTTAAACTTGTCGTGTCTCGAGTATCTACCTTGGCCCTAAACCACTGCAGACCAGCGCCTCCAAAGGCCAAGTTATACGAAAAGATGCCTTAAACCCTAAACCCAAACCTAAACCCCAAACCCCTTAACCCTAAACCCAAAAAACCAAGCATCCCTAAACCCCTAAACCCCTAAACCCCGGGGGCCTCAGAGATGGCCCCGGCAAGTCCGGTGAGGCGAATCCCAGTGCCCTGGTCGTTCTTGCAAACCTCAGAGCTTTGTTGTGGGTTTTCTTTGGTTTTGGGTTTAGGATTTTGGGTTTTCTTTGGTTTTGGGTTTAGGATTTTGGGTTTTCTTTGGTTTTGGGTTTAGGATTTTGGGCTTTCTTTGGTTTTGGGTTTAGNTTTGGTTTTGGGTTTAGGATTTTGGGTTTTCTTTGGTTTTGGGTTTAGGATTTTGGGTTTTCTTTGGTTTTGGGTTTAGGATTTTGGGCTTTCTTTGGTTTTGGGTTTAGGATTTTGGGCTTTCTTTGGTTTTGGGTTTAGGATGTTGGGGTTTTCTTTGGTTTTGGGTTTAGGATTTTGGGCTTTCTTTGGTTTTGGGTTTAGGATTTTGGGCTTTCTTTGGTTTTGGGTTTAGGATTTTGGGTTTTCTTTGGTTTTGGGTTTATGATTTTGGGTTTTCTTTGGTTTTGGGTTTAGGATGTTGGGGTTTTCTTTGGTTTTGGGGTTTAGGATTTTGGGCTTTCTTTGGTTTTGGGTTTAGGATTTTGGGCTTTCTTTGGTTTTGGGTTTAGGATTTTGGGTTTTCTTTGGTTTTGGGTTTAGGATGTTGGGGTTTTCTTTGGTTTTGGGTTTAGGATTTTGGGTTTTCTTTGGTTTTGGGGTTTAGGATTTTGGGGTTTTCTTTGGTTTTGGGTTTAGGATGTTGGGGTTTTCTTTGGTTTTGGGTTTAGGATTTTGGGCTTTCTTTGGTTTTGGGTTTAGGATTTTGGGCTTTCTTTGGTTTTTGGGTTTAGGATGTTGGGGTTTTCTTTGGTTTTGGGGTTTAGGATTTTGGGTTTTCTTTGGTTTTGGGGTTTAGGATTTTGGGTTTTCTTTGGTTTTGGGTTTGGGATTTTGGGTTTTCTTTGGTTTTGGGTTTAGGAATTTGGGTTTTCTTTGGTTTTGGGTTTAGGATGTTGGGGCTTTCTTTGGTTTTGGGGTTTAGGATTTTGGGTTTTCTTTGGTTTTGGGTTTAGGATTTTGGGTTTTTGGGTTTTCTTTGGTTTTGGGTTTAGGAATTTGGGTTTTCTTTGGTTTTGGGTTTAGGATGTTGGGTTTTCTTTGGTTTTGGGATTAGGATGTTGGGGTTTTCTTTGGTTTTGGGGTTTAGGATTTTGGGTTTTCTTTGGTTTTGGGTTTAGGAATTTGGGTTTTCTTTGGTTTTGGGTTTAGGATTTAGGGTTTTCTTTGGTTTTGGGTTTAGGATTTTGGGCTTTCTTTGGTTTTGGGTTTAGGATTTTGGGTTTTCTTTGGTTTTGGGTTTAGGATTTTGGGTTTTCTTTGGTTTTGGGTTTAGGAATTTGCCAAAAGAAACCAAAACCCAAATCCTTTTTGGGTTTTCTTTGGTTTTGGGTTTAGGAATTTGGGTTTTCTTTGGTTTTGGGTTTAGGAATTTGGGTTTTCTTTGGTTTTGGGTTTAGGAATTTTGGGTTTTCTTTGGTTTTGGGTTTAGGATTTTGGGTTTTCTTTGGTTTTGGGTTTAGGATTTTGGGTTTTCAAACCAAAACCCAAATCCTAAAACCCAAAAGAAACCAAAACCCATTAGGATTTTGGGTTTTCTTTGGTTTTGGGTTTAGGATTTTGGGCTTTCTTTGGTTTTGGGTTTAGGATTTTGGGTTGTCTTTGGTTTTGGGTTTAGGATTTTGGGCTTTCTTTCGTTTTGGGTTTAGGATTTTGGGTTTTCTTTGGTTTTGGGTTTAGGATTTTGGGTTTTCTTTGGTTTTGGGTTTAGGATTTTGGGTTTTCTTTGGTTTTGGGTTTAGGAAGTTGGGTTTTCTTTGGTTTTGGGTTTAGGAATTTGGGTTTTCTTTGGTTTTGGGTTCAGGATTTGGGGTTTTCTTTGGTTTGGGGTTTAGGATTTTGGGTTTTCTTTGGTTT
Source organism: Symbiodinium sp. clade A Y106 (assembly GCA_003297005.1). Lineage (NCBI taxonomy): Eukaryota > Dinophyceae > Suessiales > Symbiodiniaceae > Symbiodinium > Symbiodinium sp. clade A. The sequence goes on along the minus strand of BGNK01003689.1, from coordinate 22,952 downwards.
TGGGTTTAGGAATTTGGGTTTTCTTTGGTTTTGGGTTTAGGATTTTGGGTTTTCTGTGGTTTTGGGTTTAGGAATAACCCAAAAGAAACCAAAACCCAAAAGGAATTTGGGTTTTCTTTGGTTTTGGGTTTAGGATTTTGGGTTTTCTGTGGTTTTGGGTTTAGGAATTTGGGTTTTCTTTGGTTTTGGGTTTAGGATTTTGGGTTTTCTTTGGTTTTGGGTTTAGGATTTTGGGTTTTCTTTGGTTTGGGGTTTAGGATTTTGGGTTTTCTTTGGTTTTGGGTTTAGGATTTTGGGTTTTCTTTGGTTTTGGGTTTAGGATTTTGGGTTTTCTTTGGTTTTGGGTCTAGGAATTTGGGTTTTCTTTGNGGGTTTAGGATTTTGGGTTTTCTTTGGTTTTGGGTTTAGGATTTTGGGTTTTCTTTGGTTTTGGGTTTAGGATTTTGGGTTTTCTTTGGTTTTGGGTCTAGGAATTTGGGTTTTCTTTGGTTTTGGGTTTAGGATTTTGGGTTTTCTTTGGTTTTGGGTTTAGGATTTTGGGTTTTCTTTGGTTTTGGGTTTAGGATTTTGGGTTTTCTTTGGTTTTGGGTTTAGGAATTTGGGTTTTCTTTGGTTTTGGGTTTAGGATTTTGGGTTTTCTTTGGTTTTGGGTTTAGGAACTTGGGTTTTCTTTGGTTTTGGGTTTAGGATTTTGGGTTTTCTTTGGTTTTGGGTTTAGGAATTTGGGTTTTCTTTGGTTTTGGGTTTAGGAATTTGGGTTTTCTTTGGTTTTGGGTTTAGGAATTTGGGTTTTCTTTGGTTTTGGGTTTAGGATTTTGGGTTTTCTGTGGTTTTGGGTTTAGGAATTTGGGTTTTCTTTGGTTTTGGGTTTAAGATTTTGGGTTTTCTTTGGTTTTGGGTTTAGGATTTTGGGCTTTCTTTCGTTTTGGGTTTAGGGTTTGGGGTTTAGGTTTGTAGGGTTTAGGGTTTAGGGCTTAGGGTTTTGGGCTTTTGGTTTTGGGTTTTGGTGTTTCGGTGTTTAGGGTTTAGGGGTTTTAGGGGTTTTGGGTTTTGGGTTTAGGGTTTAAGATTTTAGGGTTTTAGGGGTTTACGGCTCCTTTCGGTGTTCCTTTATGTCTAGACGGGAGTTTCCGAAAAAAAGGGGACCCTAGTATAGTACCCTAAATGGTAGGATCCTGATTATAAGGACCCCAAAATGAGGTACCCCCAATTTTCGGAAACTCTCAGATCAAGGAATGGTTGAGAGGGCTTTCGCAAATCCTCGGGGTCCGGTCTTTGTCTCCTTTCAGGATTTGGAGCTCTGGGGCTTGAGGAGGCGGCCTTAGAAATTAAAGTGTACTGTCCCCTGTTTATGGGGCTCCTTTCAAGGCTTTTTTAGAGGATGTATCAGGAATCCATACGCAAGGATTTTGCAAGGCTAGGGGGTCTGTTGTTCTGTTTTGGTATTTCAGGTTTAGCTGCTTTAAGGTTTAGGGATCTGAAGGGTTTGCGGGCTTAGGGGTTTACGGGTTTGGAGGTTCGAGGGTTTTGGGTTTGATCGTTTTTCTCGTGTTGGTTTGGGCTGTCCTTGTGTTTTGATGTTTCGGTGTTTTCGTTTTGAATTCAATACGTGGTGTCTGTGCTATACTACGGTTCGTGTTTCTGATGATTCAACCCTAAACCCAAAGCGAATCAGCCCTAGTAGCTACTTCACATGTTCTACTCATATAGCAAAAGCCAGAAAGTTGGAACATCATTCTCCTCCTGCCCTTAAAGTAAAGTATAGGGGATCCCAGCACTAATCATCCTAAATCCATGTTCCAACTTTCTGGGAGTCGCTATACTCTGTCGAAAGAAGGTGGGGCTTTAGGGCCGAGGATTTCGGGTGCGGCTTTGGTCCGGTAGAGTTTTGGGAATGAGCCTCCAGCGGCGACCCCCCTTCCACAACGTAGTTTGAAGTCGCGCGAAAAACCCTAAACCCCAACCCTAAACCCTAAACTCCAAGCGACTCTAACGCCACAAATCCGAAAAAATTGGGTTTTAGGCTTCGGGAGCTTGCAAGTCCCCCTGCTTGAAACGATCACGGCCCTACTGTCAACTTCCAAAAGCTGGACGTCGAAGTCCGAACTACTCCTGAAAACCTTTAGCACTGTAAGCTCGAAGCCCCACAACCCTGAACTCCACCCCTCAGTCGCAGAGCCCTCACCAGCCCGACAGCTGACGGTCAAAGCAACACCCTACTTGAAAGCCAAACCTACTTACTGCGTCCCATGAGCTCTATAACGTCCACGCTTCAACCGCCCCAGATGAACAAAAAAAGAATGCCAGCTATGCTAGGTGGGGATTTTAAAGCCAGTGAAAAATATTAGTAAATAAGATCCTCTTAAGCCCAATAAGGGAAATATAAAATGTCCCAAAGCCCTACCTAGTATGCCATAGCTGACCCGAAGCCCTAGACCCCAACACCCTACATCCGACATCCGAAATCCTAAACCCCAAAACACCCCGAATCGACAGCCCGCGCCCTAAATGTGTGTGTATCCTTCTGCCTTACTACTACAACTGCCCAAACCTAAACCCTAAACCTCAAACGCTGGATCCTAAACACCACAAAAGCTTAACTTCTAAACCCAACCCCTATGGAACCCCTAAACCCGAAACCCTGAACCATCGCAATGCCCTTTTTCGACCCTGTCAAACCCCTTGTGGAAGGCGTGCAGGACCACCTACAAAACCCACATAAACCCCTTTAAACCCCTAAACCCTAAACCCCAAACCCTAAACTAAGTGCATACCCCGGACACTCAACCCTGAACCCCAATTTTGGAGCCTACACCCTGAAACCCTTCAACCCTAATTAATCTGAACCCTAAACCTGCACCCTCAAGCCTAAACCCTAAAACCCCAAACCCTAAACCCCTAAACCCTAAACCCTAAACCCTAAACCCGAACCGTAAACCTTGAATCGCTACCCTGAACTCCAATTTTCTAAGCCGCCTTTAACATCGAAACCGACCCCCGAAAGCAAAGCAACGTTGGCGGTCAGGCCGGTCTGGTCCTCTTGCGGCGGAATTTTCGGGTTTAGGGGTTTTGGGTTTAGGGTCTCTTACAGGGGTTCTATAGGGGCTCTGTAGGGGGTTAGGGTTTTGGGTTTTTGTGGATAGGGTTTAGGGTTTGGGGGTCCCGTATAAGGGGTATATCGGGGCTCTATAGGGCTTTAGGGTTTTGGGCTTTAGGGTTTAGGTGAGTTCTGCTGATGGGCTGCACATGCAGGCTCCGTAGGGGTGTTTAGGGCTTGGGGGGGTCTCCCTGGGCTCCTTTCAGGTTTTCATAGGGTCAATAAGGTCCTAGACCGGTTCTACGCGTCTAAACCGGTTCTAAGCATTCTTTAGGGGTCTCTGTATCTGCTTTATCTCTTTTTGGGTGTACTTCTCGTGAAGTTTCGGATTCTGTACTGGGTTTGAGAGTCCTCGTGCCTTGAAAAAATTTCGTCGTTTGCCTTCGGGCATAGAGGCGCGTGGTGAATCTTTGGTCTTAGCGTTCAGAGTCAGGGCTCAGTGCCTTTACGGGGTGTCCTCAAGGGTGGCTCTAAAGCTGCTCCATAAGGCTTTCAAAAGGTGGCTACATGAGAATCATCTTCTCTTCAGGGTTTAGGGCACGTGGTTGGAGCTTGAGACTCTGGTTTTCGAGTTAGGGTGTGGGGATTTAAGGTTCAGGGTGGTAGGATCGTGGCTATTTGGACTTTGAGGTAACCAGGGAGAAAAAAGTATAGGCTTTTATTTCATAATGGTTCCTCAAAGGACCAGGTACCAAAAAAAAGTATTCAAGTATGGTACTCCAGAACCCAGCTATTTGGACTATGGTGTAGGGTTGAGGGTTTCGGATACTGGTTTTGCGTGTCTTTGTAACAGCAACCACAGCAGCAGCAAGAGCAGCAGCAGTAGCTGCAGCAGCGCCAAGACCTGCAGCAAAAACAGTACGACGAGCCACGTCCCAATATACTCCTAAACCCTAGACCCTAAACTCCTGAACCCTAAACCCCTAAACCTTAAACTCCTGAACCCTAAACCCTAAACCCTAAACCCCTAAACCCTAACCCTAACCCTAACCCCGACACCTCCCAGACACATTGAAGATAGACCTTAAAGGTACCCTAAAAGGTACCCTAAAGATGAGCCCAAACGCTCTTAAAGGAACCCTAAAAGGAGGCCCCAGAACCTCCCAGGCCGAGCCCCGAAACCGAAGCCCCGAAACTCACCGAAATGCTCGAGGGTGCCTTTGAGGGCTCCTTTATGGATTCTTTTAAGGGTACCTTTAGGGCTTCCTTTAAGGATACCTGTAAGGGTTCCTTTATGGGTACCTTTAAGGGTTCCTTTAAGGGTTCCTTTAGGAGCGTTTGGGCTCATCCTTAAGGGTTCCTTTAAGGCTCCCTTTAGGAGGGCTTGGGGTGTATTGGAGCTCATAGGCTTGCTTTAGGGTCTAGGGTTTCGGGTTTCGGGTCTAGGGTTTCGGGTTTAGGAGTTTAGGTTTAGGGTTTAGGGTTTAGGGTCTAGGGCCTAGGGTTTAGGGTTTTGGGTTTTGGGTTGGTCTTCGGCTAGAAAGCTTGCACGAAGCAGAAGCGAGTCCTGCAGCTGCCGGAGCGCCGAATCGTTGATCACTTGGTTCCTGGGATGCTTTGGAATCACCCCCAGCTCCCTAAACTGGCTCCTAGAGCCCGTTTAACTCCAAGCTCCAAACCCAAAACCCTTGGCCTTAGATCTTTTGGGGTCTAGGGTTTGGGGTTTAAGTTTAGGGTTTAAAGGCTTGGGGTAACGATCTTAAACTAGGACCGCCAATTCCAAGAAACCCCACATCTCAACTACGTCCCAAACGATGCAGCGCCGAACGACAGCCTAAACCCCAAACTTTGACCCCTAAAACCCAAAAGAGACCCCCAAACAATAAGTCTAAACCCCCGCACTCCCGCCAGAGCCCCAAACTCTAAACCCGAGACCCCGAACAAGAATCCCAAACCCCCAAACCTGCCTAAACCTAAACCCAAAACCCGTAAACCTTAAACATTAAAGCCGAAACCCTAAACCCCAAAAAGGAGCAGCCTCCGCCAAGGAGCACTAAGTGTGCCGGAACACTCACCGTGCAAGTGTCCACGGTGGTGATGTCCTCCATCCTTGGATTTAGGGTTTACGGTTTAGGGTGTAGGATCTTGTCTTGCGGTTCTGATTCGTATGTTGGCTTTCAGACGTAGGGCCTGAAGCCCTAAACCTACAACCCTTAAACCCCTAAACCCTAAACCCTGAACCCTAATCTCGCAGCCCTAGAACCCACACCCACAGCTCTACGTCTTGAGGCTTCAGGGCTTGGGTTCGAAGACGATTCTTAACGAAGAACGCTGAGATTTCAAAGGTTTCAGGGGCGAGGATGTTGCCAAGAGCCAAGCCACACCTCCACCCTGATAATCGCGCCTTAATCCTGGAAATCCTTAAGGCTCAGGGTTTTAAAGGGTTTGGGGCTTCGGAATCCAGCTGCGGGGTATATTGTACTATGACTGTAATCATAGTAGGGAATAATACAAATTCGTCCTAAACCTTGACTACTTCAGCCAGGCTGGTTTCTATGGGAGCGTCAACAACTCGACACTTGCGCTGCTCCTTATGGGTTTGGGGTTTAGGGCATACCTGGACCCTAAAAAAACCTACATTTTTTGGATTGTGATTTCCTTATATGAGTCCTTAAAAAGGTAGGTTATTTGGGGTTAAGGTATACCCTATAAACCCTAAACCCTATAAACCCTAAACCCTATAAACCCTAAGCCCTATAAACCCTAAGCCCTATAAACCCTAGACCCTATAAACCCTGGGTTAAGGAGGGCAGAAGGTTTAGGGTCTAGGGAGCAAGGCTCAGGGCGTCTAAGGCTGAGGCTTTCGGTCTATTGTGCACGGCGTGATCTCCGATAGTCGTCCTCCTTTACTTAGTTGCTCAGTTCATACGCCCCCAAAAAGTGCAGGCTTTTAGGCTTATGGCGGGTAGTATTATCCCAAAAAGTGAAAAGTGTATCCATTCATCTACTAAGCTTACATGAACTCAAGGCTTTAGGGTTTCGGGCTTGTGGTCGTCAACCCTGAATCTTTGAACCCTACACCCGAAGCCCGCAAAATCTAAAGTGTCAATGCTACACCCTGGGTTTAAGTTCTTACGGCTGAAGGTTTAGGGCTCAACAAAACCGGAAAGCTGGACCATTCCCCTGAAACCTCAACCCCAAACGTCTACGGATTTAGGGTTTGATTTAATGTTGTGAGATTTAACCGGCCTCTGCATGCTGAAAATACCCAAACCGACCTGCAGACCATCAAAGGCCTCTTGGAGGGTCGGGGGACATAGTAAGTAGGTAGCAAGTAGAGTTATAAGTACCCCAAAAGGGATCTTGATTGGGGTTATGGTACTTCTAACTCTATGTTATAACTCGGGGCCCTAAACCCTAAACCCTAAACCCTACGTTATAACTACTTACGATCCTCCAAGCTTGCTGCTGCTGAACTCCCAACCTCCACTTATCCCAAATCCCTGGCAGAGTCCCTTTGAGGGTCCTCCTTATAAGGGTGCCGCCTTCTTTTGGTGTTCCTACTACAAAAAAGGAGCGGTTTAGGGGTTTAGGGTTTAGGGTTCTATTTCAGAAAACTACCCATACATCCCAAAAAAACTAAAGCCTCAAACCTGACCCCACAACCCACAATGTTCAAAAACCTATAAACCCCAAACCTTAAACGCTTAAGATTTTGGCTCCTCCAACCTCTGCAGACACCTCCCTCAACACTAAACCCTAAACCCCCAACCCTAAGCTCTAAACCCAAACCCTAGACGGCTCTGGGAGGCCACAGGATGCCAAAATATGGTCGAAGGAGTCTACGAACTAACTTTACGGTCTAGGGCTCGGTGTGGCAACAGGGGCCCTACTTATTTGTATGGGTTTAGGGCTTCGGGTTTAGAGTTTGGGGATAGGGTCTACTGATTCAAGGGCTCCTTTAAAAGGGGCTCCTTGAAAAGGGTTCCTTTATAAGGATTTCTTCCATCTTCTTTTTTGTGGGTTTTTAGAGGGCTGTATGTTTTTTGGGGGCTCTGCAAGGGCCCAGGTGTTGGGCTCAGAGTTAGTTCACTCGAAGCATCAGGGAACTTGGCAAGGAGGTTGAAACTGGAAAGCTGGGTCTACAAGGGTTCCTTTACAGGTTCTGCAATGGCAGGAAACGGGTTTTTGGCAAAAAGGCTAACTTATGGGGATTGGGCGTTTCCTGACATAGCTGAAACGGCATCTGAATCAATGAGTGCTCCAAGCGTTCAAATCTCCAACTTAAGTGTCAGGGCCTTGGTCAGAGGCATAGCTTTAACACCTGATCAAAGACTGTTTGAACCCACAGACACCCTGCAAACACCCAGACACCCGCTTGAATCCCATAGAAGCTACGATTCGAAGGCTTGGGCGGCATAACCTTTGTAAACACTAAACGCACACAAGGTCTCCCTAAACCCTCATCCCCTAAACCCTAAACCCCTAAACCCTAAACCCCTAAACCCTAAAAAACGCTAAACTCCTAGACCCTGCTAAACCGTAATCCGGCTCCGGGGAGGATTTCGGCTTGGGGTTGCATTGAAACTCTAACCTTAAGCCTTAAACCCTAAACATTAAGCCCCTAAAGTTAAAGCTTAGATCACGAGTCGTAATCCCTAAACCATGAGCTGAAACCACAGGAAGGCCCTCTACCCGCGTTTGCACCACCGAGGGGCTCTTCCTCTATTCTCTCTTTGGCATTTAGTGCCTGGCCGTTTGCGTCGCAGTCGAACTTAGGGTTTAGGCTTAGGGTTTGCAGTCAAACTTAGGTTTTGGGGTGAATTACAACTACGTCAGCTGGGCTGGTCATCTTACCCACAACCCTCCGATAATCCTCTATCCTGGAAACGCGAGATAGCTAAGCTTGTCATCTGCTTGGCCTTGGGGGCAGCATCCTAACCTTGATGTCCAGAATCCCCCCCCCATCCCAGAAAAAAACAAACAACTCAATACCCCAAAAACCCGAAACCCGGTTGACCTTAAACCCTGTAAAGAAGAGAGACAAATAACAAAGCACCCTCCAGAACCACGCCTCCGGCCCAGAAGCCCTGACTCACAACTCACAAAGCCTCGAAAAACCTGAAACCCTTAAGCCCCGGATGTTGGCTTCAGAACTTCAGGGTGCACGGTTTAGAGCCTATAGGGTCTGGGGTTATGGCTTAAAGTCGAAGCTCAACCCTAAAACCTCCAAACCTCTAAACCCTAAACCGTAAATCCCTAAGAAACCGCAGGGAAGGGAACCCTGGGGTTCGGCTTTCAAGTAGGTTTAGGTTTAGGGTTTAGGGTTTGTGAGACGTCTAAATCTGTATGAAAGCGGCTAAGAGTTTGGAGCCTACGAATTAGGGCCGCTATCAACCGCAAACCCTAAATTCTTAAAACCTTAAACCCTGAAGCCCCCTTTTTCCACCCTAAACCCTCCTAAAAGCTCCATGGTAGCTCCTGCTGCTGCTGAACCATTCTTTATGTAGGATCCTACAGTGGTAACACCAAAAAGGAGTTTCAATAGAGACGTTAGCTGAACCCTTAAGGTGTTGAACCCTAAACTCCCAAGCCAGGTAAGGCCCAGGGGACCCCAAGCCCCTAAATCCGAAGCACAAGAACCCGACACACTAAAACCCTAAGCCCCCAAAGCCCTAAACCCAAAACCCCTAATCCCTAAACCCTAAACCCCTAATCCCCTAATCCCTAAACCCTAAACCCCTAATCCCCTAATCCCTAAACCCTAAACCCTAAACCCTAAACTCCTACCTTTCGAGGACGCCTTGTCGTGATCGTTGTCGTTGCCCCAGATTCGAGCGGACCTCGCGTCCAGCCTAGGCAACGTCTTCGGCTTTAGCCGGTTTTGCGGCTTAGGGTTTATGGCTAGGGTTAGGATTTAGGACAATAAGGGTTTAGGATTTAAGGTGTTGGGTTTTGGCTTATAGGGCATAAGTAAAGTGTTTAGGGTCAGGATACCCGGCTCCGGATTTCGGGTTGCTAACTTTGGATTTGGGGTTGCAGGATTTTTCGGCTACAGAAATAAAGCTGAGGTCTTATCGGGTTAGGGTCGGGCTGGAGAAGATTCTTATGGCTTGTAGTAGAGCTTGACAAGCTCTACACTGTGAACAAGGTGGTGCAAGGCCAGGTGGGCGTGAACAGGACCTTTATGGGGGTTACAACTCATGGCATTCTGGCAGAATTCTTCTGGGGTCGTGATAGGGCTAGATTAATTCTACGGAGGTTCCGGCAGCGTCGGATGGAGATTAGGGTTTAGCTTTCAAAAAACCTAAACCCAGAATTTAAACCCCAAATCCTACACCCACTAAGCTTAGGATTGAGGCTTGTGCCTCGGGACGTGCGGTGCGGAAGCCAGGACTGGCAGACCTCCTCTGATTAGAAGACCCAGAATAAATCCCAATAGGTTCCGGAAAATCGCACGAGTAAGATATGGGTAGTTGTTTTTTTTAGGGTTCCTTTTTTGGGTACCCTAAATATTAGGTGCCGTACTATATTGGGGACCCATATGTATAAGTACACAAGGAAACGCTAATAAGTGCGGTACTGCTTCGACCTGTATAAAAGCCGGAAGCAGTTGATGGGCACATGTGCTTTTCCCAAATCTCTGCCGCCCTGATTCACAGAGCCTCCAAAACCCCTCAATTAAGGAATATACCCTACAGTATAGTAGGATCCATAATATGATGTAAGGTAGATTCCTTGAAAAAGGGGTTTTGCAGGCTCTGGGTTCGAAGATCCTAGAGCCAAACCGCGAAAACTCAAGATGGAGAGCCCTGCCCCAATAGGGCGTAAGGGGTTTAGGGTTCAGGGTTCAGGGTCTAGGGTGCGGGTTTAAGCTTTTAGTGCTGAGGACTAAGAGTTCAGGGTGTAAGGGGTGTATGTAGGGTTCGGGCGAAAGTTTTCTTCGTGTGTAGTTTACAAGGAAGCCATGCCTTTCAAAGAACCCTCCAGTTTGTAACTGAAACCCTTAAACCTCAAACGCCTAAGTACAAAGCCCCATCACAAACCCCAAACCCGAAAACCAAAACCACACAACCTAAACTCTAAACCGGATGTCAAACAGGGCCCGGGCTCTATCCGGACCTTCATCTCCTCTTCGATCTTGCCTTGGAAAGGGTTTAAGTCTTGAGGGGACTTTAGGGTTTTAGGGTTTCGGGCGTTAGGGATTTTAAGGAATTTGGCGCTTCAGAGATTAAGGTGTTGGCTTCGTGTTTCAGGGTTCAGGGTTTTGGGTTGAGGGTTTAGGAGTTTAGGACTTGGCGGTGTTGAATTCAGGGTCGAGGATGTATATGGGATTTTGGTGCTTATTAATCCCAGGCCTAAGATTTACGGCTTTCGGGTTAAGGAATCCAGCGTCCAAGATATAGGGTGCTGGGGTGTCGGAACTGAAGGTTTCGCATTTAGGACTTTGGGTTCAGAATGGAGATGTCAGGATTCAAAGCGCAGGTTGCCCTCGCATACTTAGGGAGGGGTGAGTGGGGTTATGCTCTTCAAGGCTTCCTTTAAGGGTTCGTTGAAGGGCTCCTGTAATGGATCCTAGCAAAAGATATAGATAGGGAGGTCCCAGTTCTGTTTCATGTAGGGGCTGGATAGGTAGTACGTCTATTTCTTTGAATTCCCTAGCGAAGTGATAATAGAGAAACCCGCAACAGAACCCCTAATGCAATCGTTCAAACTTCTATTCATCAAATAGTCCCAGCAAAAGCATCTACTCACTCACTCTCTCCACTCAAAGCCCTGAGCCTAAACCAACAAACAGCCCGGCTTAGCTTCTAAACCGCAACCCCTGCTCCCAACAGACCAACTGAAAAAAACATACAAAGGAACCCTCAACCCGAAACCCCTTCGAAGACCTTCACAGTAACCATAAACCCGAAACCCCAACCGCCAAACCCTCAATGCTAACTCTTTCTAGACCCATGATACAGGGGCCACAACAATTAGAACAGGGTTCGGGGCCTATTATACTATAAATATAATATGGACCCCCCAAAAAAGTATAGGTCATCATTTAAACCCCTATACTACATCACCAGTGTGCTGAGCTTCGTAAGGCTCCAGGTCTTCCCAACCCCCCAACCCAAAGGGTTTGGGGTTTAGCGTTTAGGGTTTAGGGTTTAGCGTTTTAGGGTTTAGGGCTTAGGGTCTATGGTTTAGGGTTTAGGGGTTGGGGGTTTAGGCTCAGACATACAACTTCCAGAGTAATTGCTTGATCGATGCCAAACGACGGTTTTCCACGCGGCGCCAGGTACTCTCAGTCCCTGGACCAGCTGGACCGCTGGGCGGATCAATGCTTCCAGAACACCCTAATATAGGGGCCTGAATGATTAGACTAGGGTATATTATGCTATAATCATACTACGGAACCCCTAAAATGGTATTGGTCATTGTTGAGGCCCCTATTTTCGCATTCTCGCATGATCTCCCGGACTAGTTTCCGGACATCCTTGTGCGCTGGCTGATGTCAGGGTCCATACGGCGAAGGTGTCTCTTGGCTTCCGCCAGTCGAGGACGCGCGAGCACGCCTGCCATTCGTCTCGTGGATCTTTCCCATCTTGCATATCAGATTTCTCCCGACATCAGTCTTCTCCAAAGTCCTAAACCCTAAACCCAAAGCCCCAAGCCCCAAACCCTGAAAAAGAAACCCGTCTGTCCGTGAAGGTGTTGCAGTTGCCCTGAGAGCTTAAAGTGTCGCTCCGAAAGCGTGTGTCTGGCATTTTGTACTGAACCCTCAAACCCTCAAACCCATAAACCACTGAAGCCCGAAACTCCCAAAACCTACAACCCTAAACAACACTCCTAAACTCTAAGAAACCCTAAACCACCTAAAGCCCTAAAGAACCCTTCAGAAAGCCGTTCGAGGGAGGCCCATTTAAGAACCCCCAAACAGCATCCCTTAAAGCAACCTCGCACCCAAGCCGAGCTTCTTTTGATCTTCGCAAGATGGCCCATGGACATCGGCTCAATGTTCCTTACCGTTGGAGAATCAAAAGGCTTTAGAAGTAAGGCTTTGGGGGGTAGGACTTTGGGAGTTTCCGAAAATTAGGGGTACCTTATTTTGGGGTCCTTATAATAAGGATCCTACTATTTAGGGTGCTACATTAGGGTCCCCTATTTTCGGAAACTCCTATTTAGGGTTTAAGCGTTCTTTTCCAATTCAATGGCCCTTTCTCCGCATGAGCATGCGTGTCCAGCACCTCGTTTGGGGTTAGAGGTACTTCTGTTTGGAATCTAAGTAGTTGCAGCTATAGCTATGGTGCTCATAACCCGCTTACTTAAGTCCCTTGACTCTTGCAACCTTTTAAGGGACCTGTCTGAAGAACTCTGGCAGGAATCCTTTAAAGAACCCTTTGAGGACCCCGATTATGAACCCTTTCAGGAGCCCTATAAGGAACCCTTCAAGGAAGCCTTTAAGGAACCCTTCAAGGAACCCCATAAGGAACCCTTCAAGGAACCTTTCAAGGAACCCTTTAAGGAACCCTACTGAACCCTACTTACTTAAGTCCCTTTCTCAGTGTTCCGTATGTCCTCGACTCTCTGAGGTTTGGAGTAGTTCGGACCCGTGGTCTAGCGGTGCCGGACTTCGGGTTCCTTTGGTGGTCCCTTTCAGGGTTCTATAAGGGTCTAGGGTTTAGGGTTTAGGGTTTAAGGTTTAGGGTTTAGGGTTTCGGGTATAGCCTGGGGTTTATGGTTTCGTGTCCCCTTACCGGGGGGCGAGGGTAGCACGAAAGCCTGGGACTTGTGCACTCGTCTCACAGTTGGGGGAGGACGGTGGAGGCCTGAGGCTCTGGGGTTAGGACGCCATCAAGTTGAAACCGAACTCCTTAAGCAAACTCTTCCCGAGCCCACAATCTGAACCAATATGGTATAAATCCGAAACCACACGGGCCGCACAAACTCTACAACCCTCATCTTCGGGGACTGGGGAATTGAAGGATGTGGGCCGAAGCTCTTGATGATGACCGCACCATCAATCTGCGCCAACACGTCCTCTCCATATCTCGCGGGCAAGGGGCATCTAGTGTTCAGGGTAGTCTAGGGAATTGGATGGATCAAGCTGCTGCTAGCTTACTAGCTTAACCTTCACATTGTTTTGTAAAGACGGCATCTAACTGATCAGCACATGAAACAAGTAGAAGCACTGTCTCCACAAGGGTGGCCTGTAGAAGCACCCAAAATGGACGCTAACATCTTACCATGGGGGCCTTAATCATAAGACTGACTTTGGTGCGTATTATAGTAAACTTATAGCAAGGAGTCCTGAGGAAGAGCAGCACTGTCTTATAATCAGTCAGGCCTCTATATTGAAGCCTTGTAGACCCCTTATAGAACCCTTCTTGTAGATCCAGAATGAAGTCTTATTATTGTAGAACCCCTATAGATCGCTTCCAGAACCCTTACAGATCCCCTTAGCGATCCCCCTACCTTTGGTTAGTAGGGAATGGAAGAATGGTAGTAACAGTAGGTATAATTGTACCCCATTCCTCCATTCCCTACTAACCAAAGGTAAGCCCTAAACCCTCAACCCTATACCCTATACCCTAAACCCTAAAACCCTAAAATCCTAAAATCCTAAAACCCTAAAACAACCAAAGGGAAGGCCTCTAAAATTGAAACAAAACCCGCCAAAGCCGGTCCTTCGGCTCCTCGCCCATGAGGACACCGTTGATGGCCTCCTTGCACCTCGGGGGTTCAGGGTTTAGGGTTCAGGGCCTAGGGTTCAGGGCCTAGGGTTTAGGGTTTAGGGTTCAGGGTTCAGGGTTCGGGCTTTCGGTTTAGGGTTTAGGGCTTAAGGTGGGCAGCAACATAGCGGCCTCAATATCTAGACTAAGTACATTTTACGATGGTGATAACAAGGAACCCTAACAAAGATTATACTATGACTCAATAAACGACCACAGAATAGTCCTGTCATCATTACTAGCAGAATCTTCCTCAGGGTCCTTACTACTGACTACAAGGTGTTGTAGCACCACGACTCGAGACCCGTCAAGAAGCCTGGAGCCCCTAAACCCCAAATCCCCTAATAGGTTTAGGGTTGAGGGTTTAGGGTCTAGGGTTTAGGGTTTAGGGTTTAGGGTCTAGGGTTTAGGGTTTAGGTATAGAACAATAATAATACAAATAATCACAATAACAAGCCTTCAATCCCACACATCAATTGTTTAGGGTCCGGGGTTTAAGGCGTCAGGTCCCGGGCTTCAGGCTTAGCGTTTAAGGTTTAGGGTCTAAGGCTTAAGGCTTTGCATTTGGGATGTGTTAGTTTCCGAACATAGGGGACCCTGATATAGTACCCGAAATAGTAGGATCCTTATTATCAGGACCCATAATAAGGTACCCCTAATTTTCGGAAACTCCCATTTAGGGTTTAGCCCTTTGCCTTCCTTGGGACCCTGCTGTTTTTTGGAGGTGCTGGGGCCCTGGCTTGGCGATCTGCTCTTTGCTGCCTTGGATCAGCACCTTCCTCAGAGAGGGGTCGTCGTTGTCTCCTGGGAAAACACCCGGCCGCGACGGGAAAAGGTTTATGATTTAAAGCGCAATGTCAGGGTCTAGAGCTCAGTGACGGGGTTTAGGCTACGGGCTGAGGGCTTAGGGTGAACCCTCCACCGGAACCTGGAAACCTCAGGTCCAAAGCAAACAACCTTGCACTTTCTAGTCTAATGTAGGAACCTGATTAAGAAACCTTGGGCCTTTATTAGGGTTCCTAATATGAATCCTACTATTTTGGGGTTATAGGCCCAGAGTTTCTTGATCAGGTTCCTACATAAGATCCGGAGTATCTCCGCTTGATACTTGTGCTCTCCTGAACAAACCTTTTGGCCACGAAGGCTGAGATGTTCACGCAGTCCCAAGCGCCGGTTCATCCACCACAAAGTGAGAGGTTTCATAGGTGGTTAAGTGAGTTACGCATGTTGTGAATGCTAACCGAAAACTTCGCAGGGTTTAGGGTCCACTACGTATGAAGAGAGTAATCAGCAAGGTTTTTCTGGTGATACAGATACCCTCCTTGAAGTTGTCCCGAAGTCCTTGATAGCTGCTCCGAAATCAAAGGGAGTTCCCGAAAATAGTAATAGGGGACTCTAATATAGTACCCTAACTAGCAGGATCCTTATTATAAGGACCCCAAACTAAGGTACCCCTATTTTCGGAAACTCCCAAAACTGTGGAGTTTCTGCGCCCACAACGCCCCGTCCTAAAGGCCTGAACCCTGGATCCCACTCCACGATTCCGAGACCCTAAAACTCAAAAAAAAAAAAAAAAAAAAAAAAAAGAGAGCCCAATTAATTCAGGAATATGGCTTAAATTATATAGGGCTTCATATTATGGTTTAAGCTATATTCCTTAATTATTAATTAAGGGGATATTGGGCTCTCTGGGGAACGCAAAGAGCCCTCAAGCCTAAACCCGGACCTCCTCAAGTCCGAAACCCATAAGCCCTGAAGCCCGAAATCCTACACCTATCTGAACCTTAGATTAGACCCGAAACCCTGAACCTAACATGCTCGGACTTCTCACGCGCAGGAGTCGAATTACAAACTGAAATCTACCTTGCATGTAAGATGCGTGCCCTTAGTAAGGTTCTAACAGATTGAACTGAAGCTTCAAGTAATTGCTTTTGAAGAGACCGTACATACAAACCCTACTTACTACGTCCCCTGATCCTCTAAGTGCATGTGTGTCACCTCTCTTGTTGGGCGTGATGATCTTGCATTTCGTGCCTTCCTGGTCGGGAGTTCAACGAGACTTCAGGGTTTCGGTACTATAAGGGTTCCGCTTAAGGGTCACTATGAGGGCTATAAGGGTTCCTTTAGAGGGGTCTATAAGGTTTTAGAGTGGGCTGAGGGTTCCGGCTTTAGGAGAATTTAATTTAAATAACGGAAGGCAGTGCAGCTTAGCAGAAAAGAAGAAAGTGGAGCGTGCAGGCTGCAGTGAGACTATCAGAAAATGGCACATTACCTGCGTCAGCATAGACTCTGCGTAGCTTCCCGTTCGATGCAAGAGCACAACATTTCAGGCTCAGAGTGTGAGGCTCGCGGGATGGTCCGGAGGGTTTGTAATGGGTTTTTGTTTGGCCTATGATTGGTACCACAGCTCCGCTACCTTAACCCCAAGCCTTATATTCGCACTGTTGTAAAACTCTACGTCTTGTGAATTTGGAGAACGAGCTTCTTCCATACGCACACAGTTGCGGGTCTTGGGTGGGCGCAATTATGGGCCATGGAGATTGGGGTAGACATTGCCACGGACATGGTATATCCTCACGAAGGTTACCATCCTAAATCTAGAGTTTTGGCTTAGGGCTTTGGGGTTTAAGATTTAGGATTTAGGGCTTGACATTTCGGATCGCTGCCTGTCGCAACCAACCAGGGAAGGCCCTCATTGGCCTGCAGGTCACGGATGTTGCAGCCGCCTCGCCCAACAATGCGACCGATGTCCCGGTCGTCGACCTGCGGATATTGTCGAGTTTCGTTCCGGTACCTTATACAAGGATCCGTAGGATGACGATCCTACAGTTCATGTCTGTATTCGGGTTCCAGATTGTCTGAAACTTCCAGAAGGCTTGATGACCACCTACAAGCAAGCAAACTTCAGGCAGTAGATCGTGATATAGCCTCTACACACAGGACCTAAACTTAAACCCTACACGGCCATGCAACCCCTACATGCTGATTCGGACCGAAATCCCACAAAGACCTGCAGAAAGCCCTGTTGACACCATCCACTGCGACATGTCAAAACATGCCTCCATCTCTTCCGTCTCGCCGCCAACACCTTGAGCGGCTTTGGGTGCCTACCACCCTGTTGCGTGGAGAAGCAAAGCCATATGAACATGATCATTGCAGTGGGAAGTTCTGTTTTGATGTTTCCCGGAATTGTCTAGACTCATGACCTCTTCTTGTCTGAAGTAAACTAGTTGTGTCAGCACTTTCCGCGCTACTTGGATAAGAAACCAAAACTCTGGCAAAGCCTTATTCGCCACCTGAGTGATTTCTAAGCTGCCTTTTCTTGTGCAGCTCCCTTAACTCTAAATCCTAAACCTCTACACATGTTCTCTTGCTGCAAAGCATGCCACTGGGCATGGCTCTGCGAAGTCTCCAGAAGTTTACGAGTGTAGGGTTTAGGGTCTTTAATCTTGGGGCTTCCTGAGGTTCTGGACGGGCCTGGAGACGGAACACTGACATTCAAGGTTTAGGCTGTTTTAAGGGTTGAGGCCTTAGGGTTTAGGGTGCCAGTCAAGCTCGGAAAGCAAGGCAACAGAGCAGATACATATACCTATACCTATACCTATAACTACAAATATTACTTAATATACGTATACCTATACATATACATGTACATGTACGTATACGTATACAAATACAAATACAAATACATATACACATACAAATACATGTACATATACATATACGTATACCTATACATATACATATATGTATACATATACCTATAAACATACGTATACATATACGTATACATATGCATATACATCTACATCTACATAAACATTAACATAAACATAAACATAAGCACAAACATAAACATGAACATATACATATATACATATACATATTCGTCTATTCATTCTTATGTACTTCTCTATCTATCCATCCATCCAGCCATCTGCCTATCTATCCTTCCATCCATCCCTCCATCCAGCCAGCCAGCCAGCCATCCAGCCATCCAGCCATCCAGCCATCCAGCCATCCAGCCATCCAGCCATCTATCTCTCTATCGATCTATCTATCTATCTACATAAGCATCTCCCGAAGCACTGAGTCATCTTCACTCCGAGCATGTATACATATGTGCGTACTTCGGCTGTCAAGGCACCGTAGCTTGCACCGCCACCACCCCCACCGCCGTAGCCGCCGTATCCACCTTTGTCTCCTCTCTTCATCGGCAGGCTCACAGGGCCACGGTTTTGAGTTTTGCATACAGTGCAAACTCTTTAAAGTCTTGGGGATAATAGTATACTATAGTATATTATACTGGAGTAAATTCGGAAACAGTATGCACTATGCAACATACTGAGAAGGTTTATGGAGTCGCAGGAAAGCTTGGAGGTTGAGAACAGCGCGACAAGCGCGAGGGCTGGATATCAGGCTTGGAGCTTTCCAAACCTAACGTCTTAACCCAAAACCTTGAACTCTGAACTCTAAACCCACAAAGCCCGATGCCTCAAACCCTAGAAACGTCACCCCTGAACCCTACAGGACCCTAGACCCTAAACCCTAAACCCGCCCAAACCCCTGAAACCCCTAACCGTGAAGCGGCGAGAGTGCACCAAAACTGGCGCAAGGTTCTGAAACGTAGAGTTTTGGGTTGTTTGGGGTTGGCCTTTTTAGTGCTCTTAGGGTGTAAAGCATAAGAAAGGGTTCCTGAACCCCGAAAACCTGCATGTCTAAGGACTGGTAACCTTACACCCAAAACCTGAGTCCTACACCCGTGTAAGAAGCAATCATAATGAGGAGCCCCCATAAACATGTAGGTCTGAATGTAGGTCTTCTAGGGAACAGGTTTAAGCTCAACGACCCGGCTTGGGGTTGTTCAAGGTCACTGGTAAAGCGTAACCTCATAAAGCTTAGAGTTGAAGGTTCAAGGTTTAGGGTCTAAGTTCGGGGCTTGGGGTTTAGGGATTAGGGTTACGGTGAAGCATCGGTCGCGCGAATCCTTAAACTTAAACTCCAAATGGTAGGTAAGTTGGCTAAGCGCTTCCAGCTTTCCGTGCTTACATCTTTGGTTTACGGCGATGGGCTTTGCGTTTCAAGCTTCAGAACAAGGGGCTCACCCTGAAAAGGTTCACGCTTCCGTGAAGATGACTTCCATGGATGCACCGACCGAGCAAGTAAGATAGAATTGGGCGTATATTAAGTGCCCTAGTTGGGGTGATCCAAATCATGAGCATACGTTTAACGTGCTTACTGCGAGCCCTAAGGCCTCAAGCTCCTAGTTCAGAACATGCCAATCCGCATCTGTGCTGTCCTCCGCCTTTGCCGCCATATTTGCCACCCATGGCGTCGGCCCGCCCAATTCTGCGATTTCTGATTTCTTGGTGAATAAGAACCTGAACCAGTGCCGCCCTTCCTGGTTGCCCTGCGGTCGCTTGCTGCCATCATACACGGTCAACTTGAATACACCCTCTGGCATTCTCTGTCTGCTCTGCAACGAACTTGCTTATCATTCCACCAACCAATAAGCGCACGTGCGTGCCTATCTAAGAACATGTCGAACTACGTCAAGGCTATGTGCCTGTTTACCGTATCAATTTGCATTTTACAACAGAATCATTCCAATGATGGTCATGCTTTTGTCGTATAACGTCAAAACCCATGGTTCAACACATGCTGATGAAACAACAATTCAACAAGGAGCTGTCGGATTCTCAAACTTTGTTGCGTCAACCGCGGACCATTCCGAAAAGCCGGGGACCCGAACTTCAACCGGCTGCCAAAATCCTAAATTCCAAACTATCCTCATGGAAACAATTCGACTTCTTATCGGTGCCCATCGCCGTGAGCCATGGAGCCGGAGTTCTCAACCCTAAACCCTACTTCAACATTCAATCATACTTCAAATCTTTCATCAAACAATCCTTCACCGAGTCTTCAAT
The DNA here is from genome assembly GCA_003297005.1 of Symbiodinium sp. clade A Y106. Classification (NCBI taxonomy): domain Eukaryota; class Dinophyceae; order Suessiales; family Symbiodiniaceae; genus Symbiodinium; species Symbiodinium sp. clade A. Next base: position 3,267 of record BGNK01003689.1, on the reverse strand, counting down.
GAACAATCGGCACAAGCTTCACGGAGATGTTGATGCAAACACTCACAATCCGTACGACTGTCAACGCGATGTGCTCTGCGGCTGATGTTGTTCAAGAATGGTGGAACTGTGGTCATCGATCCTTCGTGCCACTTCTGAGAGATGCAAACCATAAAAGACCCCGGTGAAACTGACCTGCCACTGCCTTGTTTGGGCTAACCGCAAGGAGTCTTGATGCACCCAAACTGTTGCGATTTTTTATGGAGAAACATTTGTCGGAAGGAGCCCACTCGGAGTTTGCGTCTGCAACGTGCTGGCTAACTATATAGGTTCTTTAAGGTTTATCGAAACATTTCTTGAGGTCGCAGTCCAAAAGCACGGATTGCGCTTCCAACCAACAGAGAGTGCAATTGAAAATTTGTCCATCAAGGCTCGGAACCCACCAGTGTCATCATCTCCAAAGCTAACAACGGATCTGGACAGCATCGAGAAGCAGAATACAGCTCGGAAAGTGGAAGACAATTTTTTTTGCCTTTCTGCGTGCTATCCAATGGGCTGCAAGGCTGTTCTCGCAAATCAAATTGCCAAATCTGGTTTGTTAAAATTCTGAAAGACTTCACAGAATGGCATGTTTTCCTGCATATGTGCTTCTTTTCTTGCATGATCAGGCCTCGTCGACGGCGGCTGCCGCACGGCCAAATGTTCAATTAAACAGCGTGAAACAGTTAAGAGGAGAGAGCTACCAGCGAAACTGCGAGGCAGACTAAGTCAGCGGTAATCGTTCAGAATCACACCTACACACGCTTCATGCTAAGCGGGCACGCAAGCGTTAGGGAGGGATCTGCACCTCGCGGAAATATCTGCAAGGCAGGATTTGGGATCTGCAAACAAACTTTAGAAGAGCGAGGGTTTAGGCTGGAGGATTTGCAGGGAGGGGTGCCCGAAAAAGTGCCGAATGCTTTTCCGCCAACAAACAAAGTTATGTTTCCGTTGTGAAGGGCCAATGTCCATCGCGAAAAAGCAGCAGTCAGTCTGAGTCAGTCATGGAAGTCTTCCCGGTCGCATGGTCAAGCCCCAAGCTGGCAGTACGGAATGTTTGTGCCAAGGCTGACAAATTGGAAGCCCGCCACACGCCAAAAGAAAACCTTACTGCAGGGCATCCCCTTGTGACCTGCACCGACATGCCAAAGCTTTCAAATTCCAGGTTAATGATTGTCACATGGTCGATGAAGATGGCGCGGTCCGTCGACACCTAAATAATGTCGCCACCCGCTACTGGACGAGATACCAGTGACCTTGGGACCGATGCGGCCCTCCACCGATGAGATACAGCCTGTTTGCCTTGGCCACCCCTGCCGGTGTGGTATGCTGTCCACCTCGTCCGATTGTGGAGCTGTGGGATGGGCCTATGTTGCTAGAGCTCGCCGGGACTCTGCCTGACGCGCTCTTCGTGGGTTAATGGTTTCTGCATTGCATCTGTTAAGTCTTGCCGAGTCTTGCCAAGACATCACATATACAACATCACACGTGCTTTACATGAAACTTTGATCACGTTTGGAAACAAATGAGGTTCACCCGACAAGGAAGTGACTGGTATTGCCCAAAACTTATCGCATGGATTCCGGAAACGCACACGAAGCGAATTCCACAAGTTTGCAAACACTCTAGGAAAGACACAAAAAGCACTTCAAAAACGAACCTCACAATTGGAACCAAATCCAGACCCAAAAATGGGGCCCTCTAAAGCTCTTAGGAGAGGGCCCGAATTTGGAACCATTTTTGGTACCCATTCTTGGAACCACAGAACACAGATTTGTTGTAGTGTTTTTACACGAAGAAGCATCAGCAAGTCTCGAGAGTCTGCGAATAGCAAAATTTCAATTTGTAAAGACAAGAACTACCACCATAGACACAACCTTCACTGACAACTTGCAGGAGCGCTGGCTCCAGCATTGAACTCTGAAACACAGCAGCAGGATTGCAGCTCATTTTGCCGCAACAAGCAAATTCACAGACCTGTGACACTGCACTGTTGAGGGCCATGGACTGGTCGGGAAAAACCTGTCTTCTGGATGTGAAAAACGCAGAGCAAGTTCTTTTCCACTCCACGCTTGAGCCAAACACCGAAGTGTTCAGCAAGGTCTCTTGCGGAGTCTTGCACAGTACCAAATTCCGTCTCAACTTTGCTAAA
>BGNK01003688.1:1498-64285 GCA_003297005.1 Symbiodinium sp. clade A Y106 | reverse complement strand
TGTCAGTGCAGTTGATGAAGAAGATGGCCTCACCTTCTTTTCCCGCTCAAGAGCCCATCTGCGCACAGCGCAAACCCTAGACCCTCCCACCTCGGACCTCGAGCCCTCCAGGCAGCGAGGTTATCGACAGGATGTACATGATCGACAGGTAATTCGGATGTTTTCACACTGACCGTTCTTTTTCGATCACGTGCATCCTGGAAGCGAGGTAGTGTTGCAGGGAGTCTTGTCCGAAGACTCAGGCACGCACTGAGGTATTCCCGGAGTCTTGTCCGATGACTCGGTCGGTTTGGGTCCTACCAGTGGTGATCAGGAAGTTGGTGGGGATTGCAGCCATTCAATTGCCTTTTTACGCTGAGCATCCTTCTCAAGAGTTTGGGAAGGATCATACAGTTTGAACTGTCCTCGGGCCAATACTGCTCGGAGAAGATTAGAGTCCATAGCTTTAGTGAGGCAGTCGGCTGCCTGTAATGTTGTCGGAACCCAACGGAAACAAGCGTTTTCCTGGCATCTTTGTTTAATGAGTAAGACTTCAAGGGTTGTTCGGTACTCTTCACAGGCGGGCATGGCTAGGCGGGTGACTAAATCATATAGGCTTTTACAGTCAGTGACTATTACAGCCGTACGAAGTTGCTTAAACCCTACCTCAGGCTTTTGCCACTGAAAGTCTGGTATATGGATCGCGCCCCACAGCGCGCGGATCCATCCCAGCAGATCCACCGCCTTTGACATTGCATATGCTTCGGCTGACAGAGTTGACCGGACTACTCTTGGGATCTTCTTGGCCGACCAGGTCAATGGTGAAATGGGGGCTTCGCAGTTCTGGTTGAGGCGGTCATCCGTGGCGCAGATCAAAACACCCTGGTGTGAATTCAGATTCTTGGATGAGGCAAAGGACGCATCCCCGAAAGCCACAAAGGTCAACTTCTCTACAGGAATTGCTCGAAAGAGAATGCTTACCTGATGATGCTCCTGGGCTTCCCTTAAAACCTTATTAGCTAATAGCAGGTTCTGTATGGTGGCAGTTGTTGTCTGACATTGCACTTCGCCCAATCGCGCAGCTACATCAGGTCGGGTGTGAGTCACAGCATACTGTAGGCTTCCGATTAAACCCCTGAGCTTTGTACGCTCGTCTTCGTTGACGGGAGCCTCCGGCTGTTGACGCCTCAAGCGGCCGATGTCGATCGACGGAACCCGGTGAACATATTCAGATTGCGAAGCTCGAATCGAAAAGTCATGGAGTTGCTCTAGCTGGATACCCGTAAAGACAAAGTTGCGATGCTTTCTAGACCCAAATGGTAAAATCTTTTGCAGCTCATTGACCTTTTGGTGAAAGTACTCATCACCACCGCAGACTCCATCATCGACAAGTACTCCGAGGATTCCTCGGAGCTGGTGTCCGGTTTTCAAGAGAAACACACAAGGCTCCAGCGGATGAGGCACAAAACCCAGCAGTTGCAACTGTTTGCATAATTCTTTGTAGAAGAGAAGAGGGGCGTCAACCCGGCCGTAAGCATTTCCGACCAGTTGGCACACCTCATCCTCACGAAGCTTTAACAGTTTTCGAAGCTCGGGCGGTGGCTCCATGGCCAGCGGATTGCCTTCATCGGCTTTTCCACGGAGAAAAGCCGTCTTGATGTCAAAGGAGCTCAGAGGAAACTGACATGAGGCAATGGTCTGTAAAACAGTGGCACGGCCCTCGCGAGACAATGTGGGTGCATCTCGCATAACCTCTACCAGCTTAGGGTCTTGAAATCCTAGAACCACTAGTCGGGCCTTTGCCCGCTTTTGATCTTCACCAGGCTCTGGTGCTTTCCAAGTTAAAATCCAACGATATTTCAAAATCTGGGCAGGGTTGAGTTTTCTACGGAGGATAGTCTTAATTGCTGATGTTTGCACCCAACATTGGAGCTCCTTCTGCTTGGCTTCGTCGAACAACGCCATCTCCGCTCGACTCAGATCCTTTACACGGACCTCTGCACGTGCCCGCTTGCCCACTGCAGCTAACGTGGCCAATTGCTCGGGAGAAGATTCCTGAGCCCAACTACGGAGGTCCTTAGGTTTAAGGGGAATCTCCAAACAGAATGCCTGGTGATCTGAACACTGTAAGGGATCCTCAACAAATGGCAGATTATCCTCGGCAAGTGGTGGGCCAGTGACAGACTCATGAGTCTCCAAGGTTACAAAGCTCAAGAGCTCTGGCTCCTCCGCGCTTTGTCCCATGAGGGCTTCAGACGCTAGTAAGACTTGCTCTGAAAGAAGACCTTCATCTGATTCTGGTACGGGAATAAGCGACGCATCCACACTCGACGGCGCGGGAAGCTCGGAGGCTACAGGTGTCTCCTGACCATTGAAAGTATTTGAAACGGAAGGAGCTGCGGGACCGCGCTCAACTTCAGGCGCTCCAGGAGGATCTAAATTCTCAGGGCCTTGACAGCTGACCTGTGGGGTCAGCTCTTGTTCGGGTTGAGGAACTTCATCTTCCTGGAAATTAGATTCTCGGGCAGCCGAGAAACTCTGTGGCAAGGGATTGGTGGGTGTCGGAACATCCACACTCGGAGGGGGTCGCTCAGGATTGTCAGGCACTGCCGCTCCGGACTCGGCTCCGGTAAGGTCTAGAAACGCACTGGCTCCGCCAGCTCGTGTGGAAATCTCTTCAACAGGAAGAGACGACAGTTGCTGCCATTCCCTCAGCGAAGCCGGACGAAGGTTTTCAGGGGCACATCTCAGGATTGTGGTGCCGTGTGCCACCCAAACTATGGACTGGCCTTCCTGACAAATCACTTTAGCAGGTCCATGCCATCTCCCTGCGGCTAACCTATTTGGGGAACTCTTTTTAGTCCAGTATAAGACCCAAGAACCCGCTGTATACGGACCTCGTACGGGAGTGCTTCGGCGTAGGACAGCTCTTCGGATGGCTTGTGAGTTGTCAGCTTCAAAGAATGCTTTGCGTGCCGCACACCTCAGCTCTAACCTTTGACGATGCGCTTCAGCTTCCATTTCGCTTCCTAGGGCGAGGGTGTGTGCAGAGAGGTCTTCGTCAGAGGTTAGGCTACCGGGCACTTGAACAGATTTTCCTAAAACGATCTGCTCGGGGGAGTATCCAAGATGTCTCACTAGAGCATTCTTAGCTTGGAAGACCTGCGTCAAGGCTCGATCGAAAGCAACATCGTTGACAAGCGGGCTCTCTTTATCTAGCCGGGCTAGCATCTCCTTAGCTATGTCACCATGTCGCTCGATACGACCGCGTTGCCATGCAGCGGCAGTGACAAAGGTTCGGGTGTTGGTTCCCTGAAACAGCTCTAGAACCTGATCCGATCGGAATTCCCCCGCAGGGTCAAGATACACCTTACGCGGGTTGCCAGCCCAAGAGAACCAACAGTCCCCTAAGGTTTGCATAGCCTCCGAGGTTTGTCGGGATTGGGTCCTTCGGCCTTGATGAAAACAGCTGGCTTCGTCTAACACATGAATGACATAGGCACGATAACCCGATTGACCCTTAAAGAAGAAACCATCTATGCCTATCAAGTCATTAAACTCTCGTGGCTCGAGAAGTTTGCCGGGTCGTTGATGTCGAGGCTCAGTCGACTCCAGACACGTATCACATTGATACTCCAGTGCACCGTCTACCAAAGCCTTGTCGTATCCTGCGGCACGGAGATGTTGGGATAATACCTTAGGGGTAGGGTGACCTAAACTCTTATGAACCCGAATCAACAACATCCTCGAATCCTTATCCAGGTTCCTAAACGCAGGACCGTGAATCGGGGTAGGCGGTGGAGCCCACCCCTCAAGGTCAGGCTCAGTGGTGGACGCCGATGTCAGAGGCGAGGCGTGGGCCCGGGCAGTATTGTCGGGAGCTACCGTCGGGTTTTGGGGCTGCTTGATGGCTAAAACCGTGACTAGATAGTCTACGGGCCCAATCTTACCTCGTCTCTGGAGGCTGGGAACAGAACTGCGTAACTCAGGCTCACCAGACACAAACTCGACTCGACCGTCAGATCTAGTTCGCTGGTAAATGCTGATTCTCCATGGGGCTACCGGGCTGGGTAAGGCACCCAGGGGCCAATGGAGTTGCCGACCACCGCAACCAACAAATACCTGCATCACTTGATAGTTTGGGAGCTGCAGCTGAATAGCTTCTATCAGTGGACCCTGTGGTGGAACTAATGATGGGGCAACCTTACTCGTCATCTTAGATACCATCTCAAAAATGGGTTTCCAAAGGGCCTCTGAAAGAATGGATCCAGCTTTCGCAGCGTTGCTCTCGGTGGTCCGAGGTTGAGCTTGACTCCGCGAATCTCCTTCCATCGAGGGACTACAGGAACGCTTTTGGGCCCCAAATCGGTTTATGGGTATGGCTCGATCCACAGTGGTCTTCTGCCGTTTCCGGGTTAAGGGATTCGCGGTGTCTACAGCAAAACCTTCGGCAGCAGCGGGAGGCAGCAGTTGCTGTGCCACATGATCTGCAAATCCTTGGCAATATGATCCTGCATACTGTGCCAGTGATGAGCCACCCAGCTGGCGAGGTCTTCCGGACACTGGCTGGTGTTCGGAATGACCCGGGCATTGCTTTTGAACAAGGCTACGTATGAGGTCAGGGTCCGTACTCAGGATGCAGGTCCGATTCCGAATCGCAACATTCGTGACAGGTGTCTTCAAACCAAAACAACACATGTCTATTAACACCTTCTGGGAACCTGAAAGGATAGGCTCGAGTAGAGAATTATCAAGCATCTTGGATTGGGCGGGCTGTTCCAAGTGAAAGTGCCTACCTCGGGCGACTTGCCAAAGAAAGATCTTGACACACAGCTGTAGATGCACAGCATCCTCCTGGCGTCTTCGATGCACCTCTAAAGCTTGAGAGGCTCCACGAGCACCGTGAAGATTGCTCCAGGAGCACCAGGCACGACAACTCGGGCTCAGCCAGATATGCCTGGGTTGTGTTTCCTGAAGAACATCCCACAATGCACGCTGACCTTCTATGGTTCTGAGATCACCGTCACTTTTGGTGAATCGCCGGGCTCGACCACCCCAAGATTGGATGACTTGCGTGAGCCGGCTGTCCTTTGCAGCATACACTTCGAGGACATCTAGCTGCTCGTTAACAGGACGCTGGTAGGCCAACTGTGAGTCTTGAAACACATCCCAGGCAGTCTGTTCAGCCTGAGCAAAGGCTTTGGCACATGCCTGATTAGCAACCAGGGCAAAAGTCGAGGCGACAGAGGATTGCAGCAGGCGCTTTGCATCGTCCAGCTCGTCTCTCAGGGGAGTTGGAGGAATGGCTTTCCGGGAATTGTCTAGCACACTAGATGTCAACCCGACAGGTAGGTGCTCTGAGAAGGTAACATGTTTTGGGCTTGTTTGACTCTTAGGCAAATAGAACCCAATTTCGCGAAGCCACTTCCTTTCAGACGCCTGTAATTTTTCCAAAGGCTTCAAAGAGTATGCTACTACTATGGACCGATTTCCACTCCAGGGTTGACTGGCATGCCACACGTGGGGATCAAGCTTCATGCCGGGCTTAAGCGCTTGCAAGGATCCAGCTTGCATGTTCTTGCCGCACTGACGACTCTGCGCAACCTGCCGAGCGAGAGGTGGCTTGGCCACCCAGACTTCTCCCCCTGACAAAGGGTATTCCAGAGGATGATCAAATTGGGATTGTCTCGGGAGTTGTAGCTGTCCTTATGGGGTTGCGCCATCTTGTTGACACTCACTCCAATGGAAGTAAATTCATGCTGAGGATTCGTGAGTTGTATAATTCGTGCCAACACTCGGGATAGGAAGGGGTACGCTTTGGTAACTTTAGTTACTCCCGTAATGCCGCCATGAACAAACATCCCGAACATGACATACGCTGGCTCTCTGGATTCGTCAGTGGAGGTCTGGGAACCATCCACAACACAGCTGCGCTCAGGACAGCTTGCTGGTGAGAGGAGATCCCATGGAACTGTCTTCAGAAAGTTCTTAAGCTGAGACAAAGAGGCCTCCTGCTCCAGGAGTCGCTTAGCTTTGGGCTCAAGCTCGTGTACGGGAGATTGGCTTTGTGCAACTAGAAGCTCCAGTTCCCTTTGGCAATCCCACACTTCACTCAGGCAGCTTGTGAGCTCTGGCTGAGGTGCTGGATCATCTGTTGCATGAGTCCCTCCATCTGTGACAAGCGCTCTCCGAGCAGTGTCACTTGCTCTTGGAGAGCGGACTCGGACTCGGATGGCCCCTGCTCGGGACACAGGTCCCAAGTGCTCTCCCACACATGGACACTCTTCGGCGCTGCCTTGGGCTTGGCTCCTCGGGCATCGGAAGCACCTTCGGGGCTCAAGAGATGGGCTTCGATCGTCTCGGCCTCTTCCACCTGACGGCGCACGTATGTGATGAAGGCCACATGCTCCATCTTGCTGCTGGTTGCCACGTGGTCCAGCATCCAGCGAACCCAGGCAGGCTCGTTCACATAAGTGTCCGCGAAGGTGCGGCCCTTCATCGCCTTTCCGAAGAGAATCTTGGTCTCCCCGAGCTTCTCCAAGGGCATTGTCTGCACATCCTCCACCGTGTAGGCGACTGAGGGATCGAGGAGGCGACTGAACCGTGCTCCGAGACTCAGCGTCGATGCTTCGGGCACCGGGCTTGTTTCCGGAGGCACTGGGGCACGCTTCGGGGCCATGGTGGGGCTTCGAGGTCGAAGGCGATGCGGGTACCGAGGCTAAAACACAATTGCTGGCAATCACGGCTGCTGTTGACACTTCCTGATCAGGGTGTGCGGCGCTCTCATGGCGCACAGAAGACCCTTTAAGCTTCTGTAAACTATCATTAACGGCGTCGGGCCTCTTGAAGCTCCGATTTTGTGAATTCCAAACCTTCAAACCCTTAGGACGACTTGACTTATCTGTGCTCTGACTAGTCGTGTCTTGCTTCAGGGCTTGGGCTCTGGTCATGCAAAGGTCCTGGTTGAGGGCTTTCTGACAAACATCTTCACACACAGAGAGGCATTCGGAAGTCAGATTGCTTTCCTCACACAGGCGGGCCAGGTCTATCAGGTATAGCCCAGTCGGGCCAACGCGCATCTGCAGGGTCTTCCGCAGTCTACGGAGGTGGCACGTGTCGGTTTCCGTGTCTATCAACCCTCCAAGCTGCTTTATTGCCTTCTTACTAAAGAGCAAAGGAGTACTCCCAGGAACCACCTCGATACTCAACCACAAAATTTGGCGAGCTGCAGTCTGGAAGGGCAGAAGCACTCTGCGATCACTGAGGAGAGTCTGGTTGTTCCCGAACCGAAATCGAACTGAGCTCTTTACCATTCTTATGCGATTCCTGACTGCCTCGCTCAGTTGGTTGATGAAGCCTTTCAACAGGCTCTTTCCCGTGACGCACCGGCTTGCACCCGTGTCTAAGATAGCATCGGTGGCCGTGGTGCTGAAAAGTGCATGGGCTGGGGTATCCACTTGCTCCGTTCGTTGACGATCAGAACAGGTATGCGCGGGCTCAGTCAAGGAGGTTGCCCCACTTCGCTTCAGCCTGTTGCTGGGGTAAGGCGGGCTCTTATTGAGGCGAAGGTTCACAACCATCCTACTTAACCTATTTAAAACCCTCTGCTTATCATAAGCTTCCCAGGCAAAGTGAGCCTCGGCAAGGCTCATCGCAGCAGTTGGGACCTGAGTGAGGATTTCATCGGCTTCGGGCTGCTCGGCCGCAGCAGTGAAGGAATCACCATTGATCACTTCAGCAACTGTCGTCGTCGCTTCAGCTGTGGTCGAGGTCTTGCCTTCCTGGGGGCACTCGGCCTTCCAATGGCCCTTTGCACCGCAGATTCTGCAGTGGCTTCGTGCGATGCGAGCAAGAAGCTGGTCACGCCCCCCTTTTCCGCCTTTGCCGCGGCCTTTGATGCCCTTGGCACCCTTAAAGCCGCCCTTGGCACTCACAGGCCAAAAGCCGCGAGAACGTTTCTTGGAGAGTAGCTTCTGTCGGGCCTCCAAATAACTCACCAATGCTTCCTGAAGATCCGGGGTGTCTTGGAAAAACCCTTCAAGCTCTTCCTCAAATCCCTGTACCGCTAAAGCGTCTGGATCATCAGCAGCAACCATGGCCTCCACGAACTCGGCGTCAAGCTCGGGCTCGGCCTCGTCGATGAGTCCTTGGACCGAGGCCTGAAAGGCTCTCTCCGGCTCCTCCGAGATGACCTCCTCCAGCACGTTGGCGTCATAGGTTTTGGTCCTCGCTGTGCGTTGGCCCTGCAGATCCGCAAAGAACCGGGAACCCAAAAGGCGAATAGCTGAAACGATCTTGGAATATTCAAGCTGGCCTCCCATCTCAACCACTATTTTCTTGCGATCTTCAGATGAAAGTTGAGATTGCCGAAGAAGAACATAAGCTCGAATCTCTTCCATAGTAACCCCCTTGGCCAACAATTCTTCAAAATGAACATCATGTCGGGCAAGGTAGCTGTCATTCGTCTCATCTGCCTTCTGCGCTGTACTGTAGATAGCTTTCTCGAAGGTATCATACTTCTCTTCCAAAGCAGTCTTTCCCCAAGATCCACCTAGGGTAGCAACCAAGAGCTTAATCCCTGACTCGTCGGCTGACTTGAGTTTCTCTGCAGGAATCTTCGATACTTTCTTGAAAGCGGTTCCTTCACATAGCAACGCCGCCCTTGGAGCTAGAAGGTGAAGGTGCTCTTGCGGCCACATAGCCGCCAAAAACTGTAACTTGCCACTATACTCCGTAACATCTGTCACCCCCGGGCTAAACCGTGGAATAGCCGTCCATGGAAGCTGAAATGCCCCTGACTCGACTGGCGTGGTCCCTGGCATGGCCGCATGCTCTCCGGAACTCGTAGCAGTCTGCTTGGGTGGCATTGTTACTCAGCCCTCTCAGGAACTTCCGAAACGAAGTACCGCTTTTCCGCGATAGTAGCGAAGCGACAGGCTCCGCTACCAGTGTGAATTCGAAGAGAATTCCCACTGGCAGCTCCTGATCCCTGATCAGCTCAAGAAGAAAACCCAGAATGTCCCAATTCCAGAAGCCTCCTGAAAGAGGAATCGCTGACCCTGTCAGTGCAGTTGATGAAGAAGATGGCCTCACCTTCTTTTCCCGCTCAAGAGCCCATCTGCGCACAGCGCAAACCCTAGACCCTCCCACCTCGGACCTCGAGCCCTCCAGGCAGCGAGNTGTCAGTGCAGTTGATGAAGAAGATGGCCTCACCTTCTTTTCCCGCTCAAGAGCCCATCTGCGCACAGCGCAAACCCTAGACCCTCCCACCTCGGACCTCGAGCCCTCCAGGCAGCGAGATTATCGACAGGATGTACATGATCGACAGGTGATTCGGATGTTTTCACAAGGGGTTAGGGTTTCTTTTGGTTTAAGGTTTAGGGATTAGGGTTTAGGGTTTTGGGGGTTGGGGTTTAGGGTTTGTTCAGGGCAAAGGGTTTTAGGGTTTAGGGTTGAGGGTTTAGGGGGTTAAGGTTCAGGGTTTAGGGTTTACGGGTTTCAGCTTGGGGTTTAGGGGTTTGCTCGGGGTTCAGGGTTTAGGGGTTATGGTTTCTTTTGGTTTAGGGTCTAGGGATTAGGGTTTTGGGGGTTAGGGTTTAGGGTTTGCTCAGGGCAAAGGGTTTTAGGGTTTAGGGTTCTCCCAAATCCCCCAATCCCAAGTCCCAATAGGGTTTACGGTTTAGGGTTTCAGCTTGGGGTTTAGGGGTTTGCTGAGGGCAAAGGGTTTTAGGGTTTAGGGTTTAGGGTTTGGGGTTTGGGGTTTAGGGGGTTAGGGTTCAGGGTTTAGGGTTTACGGTTTAGGGTTTCAGCTTGGGGTTTAGGGGTTTGCTCGGGGTTCAGGGTTTTAGGGTTTAGGGGTTAGGGTTTCTNCATATAGGCATAGAGGCATTTAGGCACATACATATACATAGACATAGAGATATTGTTAAAAACGCAAATATACGTACTAATGGTTTCAACCGCCGCCCCTCGTGCTCGGCCTCGAACGGTGGTGGAAATGGTATATAGTATGTAGCTACTAAAGCAACAACATGCTTAGCATCAAAACGATCAGCATTGGTGAGTTTCCCTGCAATGTCCTTAAAGGAACTTCGATCCTGGACTATAGACTATGTCTGTATGTCAATGTCATGAGGTGGGATTCCTTTTTCTGCGCCTGCGGCAAGGGCGGCAAGGGCGGCAAGGGCGGCAGCTGCGGCAGCTGCGGAGCCGCAGCCGCTGAGGCGGAGAGGTTTCCGCCCGGTGCGGCGGAAGGGCCAACCGGGCCGGGGCCAACCGGGCCGGGGCCCAGACTCCTCGTAGGAACTCGGACAGAGACGAGCTCAGCCGCTCAGCTCTCAGCCTAAAGCGCTCAGCGCTTTGAAGCGCTCCTTCCGGAGACCTTGTCCAGGAGCCTCTGGGCATCGGCGACCTCCAAAGCGGCTGCAGCGCAGCAACGATGTGAGGGGACGCTTAAAGAAGTCATCTCTCCTTGAGACCGAGCCGGGCCGAGTTCGGCCGCGGGCCGCCGCTGGATCCGCTGCTGCCGCTGCCGCCGGCCCTCTCCGTATGGCGACGAGCCCCTGCCCTCGCAACGAGACAGGGCGAGGTTTCGGCGAGGCTGCGAGGCTGAGGCTCTTGAATAGCGAAGCCAAGCTCCGAATTCCCTGTCCTTGGCGATGGCGATGGCGATGGCTCCTCGTAAAGCCGCCTGAAAGCAAAGGAGGCAAAAGGAAAGGCGGCGGCCCCACCCAACCACCCTGCATGCAGCAGCCTTCGAAGCTGGGACCGTGAGTGCATGGCTCCATCACTATGCCTACAGTCAAGCACTTACCCTTCCGAAATGTCGCTGCATTCTGTTACATTCTTCTGTGTTTGCTGTCAGCCTGTCGTGCTGCCCGCCTCACAAGCCGAAGCAAGCGAAATTGCAAAGCTCGGAGCTGTGAGACCGCTGGCAGCTGTGAGAGCGCCACCACCGTAGTGCCTTGCGCTTGCGCACAGAGGCCTCTTGTCTTCCCAGCGGCGTCGCAAACACTGCTGCGTCTCTCAGTCTGCTCGGATGGGGCGGATTTCGGGATGACCCCGTGGGGTCCGAGGTTCGGCACACGGACACGTCGCTTCGGGGACCGCCCGGACCACAAGCCGCAAGTCGCGGTTAGACAGAGACCGACGCACAGATGTGCACACTGACGTCACTTTGGGAGTTCGGTTCGGTTCTGCGGCTCAGTGTTCCGTGAACTCGTCCTCGTAATCCGTCAGCAGCTCCCGCCTCTACAGCTCTGGCACGGAGTGCAGACAGCGAGTCCTGGAATCAGGCCATGGCCAGTGGGCCTGGCACGGAGTGCGCACGCTAAGCCACAAGCTAAGAAGCCTCGGCCGCCCAAAGGACGAGCGAAAGCCGCGAGCGCCACTGCCACCGCGACAAGAAACGACGTTCTAAGACCCGTACCCAATAACAGGCCGCCCAGGAGCACCGAAATGCCAATGCTGCCTTCAGACTTCAGCGTCAATCAGAAACCCCGTATAACTCTGACTTCGCCCTCCTGGCTCCCGCTGCCTTTCGCAGGGCGTGGCGTGCAGGGTTCCGCCTCCAAGCGCAGCGTGTAGCGTGCCTCGTCGGGCAGAATCTGTGCGGTCCCGTGTCAGCACAGAACACAGCACGGGAAAAAGGAAGCCAGTGCCGTACCATGCTCAAACTGACTGACTTTTTCTCCTGGGCGCCTGTCTTCGGTGCGCCCACAGTAGGCAACAACAGAAGGCACCAGCGAAGTGCAGTGCAATCTTCAAACCCCTAAAGGCAGAGACGTACTACCAGTAAGACTCTAAGATTCGAAGTCTAAGTGTCATGGGTCTGGGGCGTTTTTCCCGAGCCTGCGAGGTCTTCTGGAAGCTGCACGTGGACGTGTTGGGTGGCGCCGTGCAAAAGGCCTCCGTGGCCTAAAGAGCAGCCGTGCCGCGGAGCGAGAGCAGTGCACCGGCCGCATCGCACGCGCCCAGCGCGCCCCTGCGCTCCCAGCGCGCCCCTGCTGCCTCCTCGTCCCCGTGTGCATCGGTTTGATCCTCCAGGCGGTTGTACCAGCAAGGAATCCTCGGTAGAGTTGGAGACAGAGAGGGGCAAAGGCCGCAAGGGGGGGTGGGAGTCGGAGCTGTGGGTCGGTGGGTCGCCTGCTTCGGTTTTGTGTCAACAGCTGCAAGCGCCGGTCCTGCGGCCAAGCTCAGACCGACGGCTCCGCGCAGCTGCGGCGTGTCACTGCCTTTTTCACAGCGCCGTCTCCTCTTGGAGGTCGATCGGCGAGTCGCTGCCGCATCGGTCGGCCTGGGACGACCGCTGCCCGCTGCGCTCGTAACCACGGCTGAAGCACCCTTGCAGTCGTGGCCTGCGCGTCAAAGCAAAGACCCCCGTCTTCCGCCTTTCTGCCTGCAATCTTCAGCACAGGGTCGAAGCCACCGCTCTGCAATGATGGAAAGCCGCCGGCAGTAGTTCACAAAGATGCTGGAGAGCACGTTTCGATACTCGCCCAACCTGTCGCCAGCCACATCCAGCCACCGCATCTCACGTACTGGCTTACAAGCGCTCTCCGCATCTCTGTCCGCCTCGTGCAGCCGCCGGTGCCGAACTCCTCGCACTTCGTTGCCAAGGTGGTCATGCGTCCTGGTCCCAGCACCTCAAGAGCGGAAATTCCGAGCTCTGCCTCTGGCTCTGCCTCTGGCTAAAGGGCTCTGGCTCTGCCTGGCATTCGGCTTCCTGCCATCTCTCATGGAGGCCCTGCAGGGTCAAGTCCAGAAAACCTGCCGCCGCGTAAGGGGAAGAGAGGATTCCGAAGCAAAAGTGCCGCGGGACCCCCCTGAAGCCCTCTCTTTCTGGGCCCGCGGGACCTCCAAAACCGATCGCCGACGTCAGACAAAGGCAACAACCGCAAGCAGTACCTGCGTGGCGCCGCCACCCCCAAGGCCCCCCAGGTGCGTGCCTTCTTCCTGCGCTACACGAATGATCACAAATGCAAGATGCAAGGCCCTGCGGCGCACATCCAAGTAGAGTTCGGGCGAAAGGCCTCAGTCTCAACGCAAACGTGCCCTCCCCACCGCATGCAGAGTTTCTCCCACAATCCTCTGTCTTTCCTGGAAGCTTTGCGATGGCAACCACAAGCGATGTCTTTCTCTGAAACGGATGATAAGGCTCGCTGGCAAAATGGCCCCACTTGCAGTTACACCGACACTCAGCTCCTGCTCAGCCCAAGGGCCCAAACCCTCAGCGGCAATGGGTCCCCAGCCACTTTTTGCTTTGTGGCGGGTGCGGTTCCAAGGTCTCACACTACCGCACTGCAGGGCCCAAACCCGTTCAAACCCCTGAACCGGCAAATAGCCACCCCTAACAGTCGACCTCTACTCCCACAACCAGCGACCCCAACTGGTCGTATCAACTTGCACAAGATCTGCTACCCCATAAGGCGAGGGCTGTGTGGTGAGTTTTGGAGAGGAACAGCATGGTCGGATAATTGGTTGTTATTTTTCTGGGTGCTGTGGGGGGATACGGCGGTTCCATCCAGCCCAAGTTGGGCAAGTAAAAGCAAGACTCTGGCGTGATCTCCTCAAGCTGGCCGAAGCAGACTTCTAGTGCCGCCTCGTGCGACCGGGCGCTGTGCGATGCGCAGCGAAGCGAAGCGGCGCACCGGACCCCTTCCGCCCTAGCCTAGCCTGGCAGGCCCGCTTCCGAGCGACGCCCATGCGAGGAGCGGTGGGTCAGAGGTGAAACGTGAAACGGCTAGGGAAGGGGAGGGCGCAAGAATGTGTTCCATGTGTCCAATCTGCCTGTCCTGCCCCCGGCACCTCCCTCCTAAAAGGCAGACGTCCGCAAGAGTCGATTCTACTACCCTCTGCAAAGGCCTTAGCCACGTTAGCACTTCCGGGGCATCCTTTTTTCATGCGGGCTGCGACGCTGTCAAGGTGGGTCAATACTGCCGGACCTCGGCGTGATCACGCTCGCATGCCAGAAACTGCAGAGATAACAGAGACCACACCTCAGGAGAAAACTGACCGGTCAACATTGGCTTTGCAGATCGGGCAATCCGTGCATCGGCGGAGCCTTCAGCACGGAGACTATGTTTTGGCAGTGTGCAGAAGCGACAGCTTTCACTTGGACAACAGCCACTCATCAATGCAGTTTCGATGGAAGACGTGCCCGCAGGGCAGTCGCCGCACCTTCTGAGCAACAGAGCAGCTGTGTCGAGGATATATTCATAATTGATTCCACCTCGTCGTCATCGAAAGGACACAAGCAAACCTCAAAATCACAAATGTTCATGTTCAGACTTCGCTCTGTTTCCAGGACCGGGACCATGCACTGAGTCTGTCCCGTCTGTCTGCCTTGGTCCTCAGTCCACCTGCACTGCTTTCGGCAAGGCAATCAGCACTGACGCGACATCATGCCGCAATGCACAATGCCCTGATGTGCTCCCAGCCTGAAAGACGGGATGCGGTCGATGACCTCTTGAGCCATGCCATGCCGCCTGGACAGGATCTCCTGGACCTGACAAGCGTACTGCGGCAGCACCGTGGCTTATCCCACTCGCATCCCGCACAGCCTCCATCAAACGCTCTTCGTAACCACCAGCAAGAGCCTGCCCGAAGTGTCTTGGCGCTACCCGGGCACATAGCCTACAAGTCCACGGCTCCTCCGTATTGAGCAGCATCATTTGCAGCCCGGGGGGCAAGCTTTGCAGTTGCTCTAGCCTGGGCATCGTTCATATTGCGAACCTATTGCTAAGCGAACTCTTGCGGAACAAGACATACTACAGCCCTCGAACAGTTTGTGTAAAACACTAAAGCACTAAAGCGCACGCCTTCCTTTGCACGAAAGGGCTGCGGATGCACTGCACTCTGCACTGCAATCACATGCAAAGTTACTTTAGGATATGGTCGATTACTGATTAGTTCTGAAACACTCCAACGTGCTGTTCACGCACGCTGTTCAAAGGATGTACTAGTAGGTACGGCTGGTTTACATGGCAGGCGCAGTTGCAGGGCTCACAAAGTTTTGGGGGCCATCCAGCTCATGTACACGGTCCTTTCTGTACAGAGCCAACGCTTTGAGCACGGTCCACGAAAGCACGAGCCGTTTCAGCGAGCGAAGCGTCTGGAAATAAAGCTTAAAGCGAGAGCATGAATGCCAGGCCCCCACCTCCTGATCTGGACGTTATCATGGTTGGCCCATGGGTCTAAGTGACGGACGGAGTCTGATCTGGACGTTATCATGGTGGGCCCATGGATGATCTGCGTGAACGGACGGGGTCTGATCTGGACGTTGTCATTGTTGGCCCATGGATACTGTAAGCCTGAAGTTCTGTGCCAGGCTGTCGGATGTGCCAGGAACAAGTTTTCGCCGAAGGCACATGTGCTCAACGGAAAAGGCTGGTGCGCCTGTTTTGTGCTTAGGGTCGTAGTAAGGAGTTTACGCTACCAGTGGCAGCCTGAACTCCACCTAAAGGCTGTCACTGGTAGCGGAGCCGGTGCGTTCCATGGCGGACAAGGATGTTCCGGTGGACCCGTGGTCCTCCTCTGATCGTTGGGGCGGCGGCACTCAAGCTGATGCTGCTGACGACGACTCACATGTGACCCCTGCGCAGGTGCTCATGAGGCAGCTGGCAGCGACGGCGGCAATCAGTCGGCCGAGAGTGCGACCCAGGACACCGGGCGACGTGAGTCCGCTGGGACAAGACTTGGCAGAGCCACGGTGAGGGTGGACGGTGGCAGTGGATGCCGGCTGCGGACGCGGGCGGATCTACGACCGGAGATTGTGGGACTACATCCGGGACTACCACAAACCCCACATTTACCTGGACATCGGCTACCCCTCGGGCGGGATCATGGGATGGATGGAAGCCAGGCTGTGCGGCCTCACCAGTGGTCTGGTCTCAAACGACCGCTCAAGAGACCCCGGCTGCGAAAGGCCCGTCAGAACGACCCACCTTCAACGGCGACCCCGAGAGTGGCGGGGACCTCGGCACCTCTGCGCGTGGTTACCTTCGGCAAGTGAGCGCGTGGGAAAAGATGAGCAAGCTGGCTCCGGACCGGATCAGATGGCACTTGTTTTGCACCAACATTTGTCAGGATCGGCATGGGTGAACTCGGAGTCCCTCAATGTGGAGGAGCTTGCTCGAGGTGACGGTGTGGACCGACTTAGGGAATGGATTCGGCAGCACTACTTGGATGCGGAGGTCACTCAGGTGGGCCGGTCGCTGAGCGATCTTTTCAGGAAACTTCGCCGCCGGCCACAGCAGACGCGGCGGAGTTCAACAGGCTTTTGGCCCGTGTGGTGGAGTGCTCGACAAGGCCACGGAGGTGAGTTTGCTAGCTAGTGTCGGCAACAAGTACGCTTTGAGGGCTTTGCAGTCTGCCGCCATAGTGCTTGACCGATCGATGAGAAAGCCGTGGGAGAAGTCTAGCTTCAAGGGTCGCACTCAGAGCGTGAACCACACCGAAGGCGCGGATGAGTGCGGCGACTCGGAGGCCGATGAGCCGTGCCATGATGATCTTGACGGTCAATCTGAGGAGCTCTACCTGACCTATACATGACTGCAAAGGCGCGCTATAAGGAGGCGGCCAAGGCCAGGGGCCTCGACAACAAGGATCCAAGCGGCATTCGCCGCTCTGCTGAAGCGAAGATCCAGTTGGCGAAGTCCAAGTCGCACTGCTCTGCGTGCGGCCAGCGGGGCCATTGGCATAAGGATCCAGTTTGCGGGCAATGGTGGGTCTGCCGGCGGCCCGAAGACCCAGACGATCCACGTCACCAACGAGGTGTATGAGCTCACGGCCGGCATCGGGGGTGACGTCAAGGCGATTCTGGATTCGGCTTGCTCCAAGACTGTTGTTGGTACGGCCTGGCTCCAGAAGTACCTCGACTACGTCAAGGACAGCGGCTACGATGTGGTGTTCATTTACGAGCGTGAGAGCTTCAAGTTTGGGGCTGCTAGCAAAATCTATGAGTCCACGTATGCTGCTGTGATACTCGTGCCTCTGCTCGGCCACGTCGTTGCGGTCAAGGCCTCGGTGATCCACGGGGACATACCTCTTCTTGTCTCCAAACCTGCACTCGCCCATTCGGGGCTGGTGCTCGACCTCGGCTACAATGTGCCAACCTTCAGGAACCTGAAGGATGGTGCAATCGAGCTCACCGAGACCGCGAGTGGCCACCCGGCCATAGTCGTCGATCACTCCAAGCTGGCGAAGCCTGATACTTCGAAGCTCCCTGACACCTGGGAAGCCCATGGAGTTGCAGTTGTCAGTGCGCGTGAGGTATATATGATCATGCAGCGGGGAAGGTTCGGGCGATGATCATGAATGCTGTGGTGATGATGATACAGACACAAAGATCTTCTATGACAAGAAGATAGATGCTGCAGTTAGGGACATGCTGACAAGTGATGTGTTGAACGAGGACATGTTTGCAACTGGGTGGGCCAGCACAGACCTTGTCAATGACTTCTGGATTGAACTACCCCTCAAGCTAGTTCGAGTTCACATTACCCCTCGTCGGAGATTCTTTGACCCTAGGAAGAGAGACTTGGGGGATTGGCTGTATGTCGCGTCGCATGTTGTCCACCGTCACTGAGCAGTGGCATGACAAAGATCTCGGTGAATATCCAACTTTGTGGGTTGGCCGAAGCGTATTCATCAGGTCTCAAGCTCCTTCCTCTGTGCCCTCCCCTTGCCATGCTGCCAGTATGGAAGATGAACAAGGCGCAGCTCATCGAGGAGTGCAAGAGGCGCGAGATCGCCTTCAGCGACAGCTGGACCTGCCCAGAGCTCCGGACGGTCCTGACCGCGGACAAGGAGTACGAGAATCGCAACCGGGGAGTGGCGGTCCCGAAAGGGCTTTCTTCAATGAACCTAGCGGAGCTGAGAGAGGAGGCACGCAAGATGGAGCTTGTGGTGTGCCCCAGCGACACGAAGGGAAGTCTCATGCTTCGCATCCGGGACGCGGCGGCCCCGTCGGACACTGTGATGACCATCGGCCGGTTCCGGGGATCGACGTTCGCTCAGATCCCGGACAACTACGGGGACTGGGCGTCCGAAGAGGAACGCCAGAACGGGGCGAACATGCACACCGATCTCAAGAGGTTCGTGAAGTGGCGCCGACACCAGCGATCCCGGACGACTTCTTCGACGAAGGCTGCGGTGGACGAGGCCACGAGCTACCTGGACGCGGAGACCTACGCCAAGGTACCTCCTCGAGGATCTGCCAAGACGAAAAGCACAGACCATGGGCCCGAGAGGATGGAGCATGCCCGGAGACGATCAACGAGCCTGGAAGCACGACTGGCGGTGCTTCGCGACAAGTGCGGTTTGACGACGCCTCAGCAGTGAGGCGTGACGGTGAGGATGAGGACGAAGCGCCCCGTGATGGGGCACACGCTAAGCACTACGAGCACCACGAGGACTTCGAGTCGTGCTCTTCCGGTTTGGACAATGATGAAGGAGGGCGATGCAATCTTGGTTGCTACGCCTACGGCACTTTCAAGGGAATCAGTCGCAAAACGAGCCAGTGGCCGAATCTTACTCGCTACCTCAACGCATTCCTTGCCGACCACGTGGGTGAAGCTCAGTCCCGGGCTACCTGGACATCACTTGCGCTTTTGAGCAACTGCCCGACGGCTGTTCACACCGACAAGAACAACTTGAAAGGGAGCCACAACTTTCTTGTCAGTTTCGGCATTGGAAATGGAGGTGGCGTCTGGGTCCAAGAACCTGGAGGCGGAGTGTGGCGCCGTGGCAAAGACGGCCAAGAAGTGGAAGGGAGGGTGATGGATACCCACGAACAAGGATGGGAGTTTGATCCTCGTCTTCTACATGCTACCGAACCATTTGTGGGCGAGCGATGGTTCTTGGCTGGGTACACGCCGCGGACGTTCCCCGACGCGACCAACGACGAGAAGAAGGTCCTACGAGATCTGGGTTCTCCGGCCCCGACCAAGACCGAGATCCGGATGATCCGGAAGCAGCGCCACTCACCCGGCGATCACCGAGGAACCCTCTTCCCGACCGGTCCGCAGTGTGCGAAAAGGGCTCCGGAGGACTGCCATGATGCTTTCAGTCCTGTTTACCACCGCCCTGTCGACTATGTGCGGGGTGACCCAGGCGCATCTGTCAACATGGGGCTTTGAAGTCGGGGGATTCACTGCTACGACCAACGTCTTCTTGAGCCTATCCTCCCCGAGGACGAAATCGAGAACGACCACCCGAAGGACCTCGGCATTGGCTACATCGAGGCGGCCACTATGCGGCACCGACCGGGCCAATTGTGGATTCATATGCGGCCCGAATCCCCGAGCTGTGGTGCTGGAGCGAGAAGTCGAGGAGACCTTGCTGTGGGAAGGTTTGGTCAATGGATGGGAGGACGCTGGCTACAACGTGACCTACGACTTCACCGAGGAGGGCCACCAGTACGTGCGAGTGATCCAGGCCCGCGGCGAGAACTACATTCACACTGTGTATGTCGGGGACAACGAGAGCAGAGAGGAACTACTTCCTGCGGAACTTGAACCGCAGGAGGCAGAACCCGAAGCACCACTGCCCCGGGGAGCCCGGGCGATAAGCTTTCCGGACAGCGTTCCAGAGACCATTGCATCGAGTTTGCGCAGGCTTCACCAAAATCTTGGGCACCCCAGCACTGCTGATTTTGTCCGGCATCTACGGCTTGCTGGAGCTTCACGGGAAGTTCTTAAAGGGGCGCGCTCTCTGGAGTGCCAAAGTCTGCCAAAGGACGAAGAGCCCAGCGATTCCCAAGCCCGCCAAGATCGCACCGTGTTACCGGTTTAATGAAATGGTTGGCACTGACCTCTTCTACGTCCACGACATCGAGAACCGTCGACACCAACTGCTTTCCATCGTTGATTTCTCCTCTGCCTACCAGGTGGTGGTACCAGTGCATCGCAAAGACACTGCTACCTTGGAGAAGGCCTTCTGCGAGAACTGGGTGCAGACCTTTGGTGCCCCCTCTGTTGTCGCTGTCGATTTGGAGAACGGCCTTGAGAAATCACTTGCTCGCATAAGTGACTGGACAGGCACCAGAATAAGGAGTGCCGCGGGTCAGGCACATCACCAGGCCGGGTACACCGAGCGCCAAGGCGCTATCTGGAAGGCTATCTTCAGTCGAGTTTCTGAAGAGTTCTCTGTCTGCCAAGGCGATTTCCACCTTGCTGTGGGCGCAGTGTCTTCTGGTAAGAACCAGCTCACTAGGACAAGTGGATTCAGTCCTTGCCAGCATGTTTTTGGGTCAATGCCCGGACTACCAGAGGACTTGCTCGAAGGCCCTCACGCTGGACACCCGGAGACCACCGACATCATCGACGACAAGCACGCTCGTGAAGTGGCTTTATGCGCTGCCGCGCGTGCGGCCTACTTCCATGTCGACCCAGACAGACGAGCGGGTCCGGCGCGCGCTTGCTGGCCGGGCACGCGTGGAGAGCCGCTCACCAGAGTGCGGCGAGCGCGTCTTCTACTTTCGCAAGACCAAGAACAGCAAACGAGGTTGCTGGATCGGTCCTGGGACCGTCATCGGAAAGGAAGGGGCGAACTTTTGGGTCACTCGCGCTGGCCGCTGTCACCGACTTGTTCCGAGTCCTCTGGATCCTTGTGTACTCATGCTGTTGGAGAATGATGCCCAGTGAGTCCAAAGCCTATTTGGCTATGCACGTTGGCGACAGTCTCGTCATCGCTCCTACTGAGGTGAGCCGCATGCTACAGGAGAGGATCGGCAAGCTGTTTCCGA
This sequence comes from Symbiodinium sp. clade A Y106, assembly GCA_003297005.1. NCBI lineage: Eukaryota > Dinophyceae > Suessiales > Symbiodiniaceae > Symbiodinium > Symbiodinium sp. clade A. Next base: position 43,560 of record BGNK01003688.1, on the reverse strand, counting down.
TCGACGGCTTGCTTGAGGACAGCTTTGAGTACGTGGGGGTCAACGCGGACGGGGTGAGCATCACTCAGGCTAGCTTCGCTGATGGCCGGCTGTTCGCCGTTGATGTGCCCCGCGGACAGAGAGGATCGGACCCAGCAACGGAGGAGCAAGCGATCGAGAACAGGTCCCTCATCGGGGCCCTGAGCTGGTTGAGCAGCCAAAGCCGCCCCGACCTACTGTGTGGAGTCGCTTTGTCGCAGCAACTCCAGCGCACGCCGCTGACAGAGGACGCGCGGTTCGTGAACCAGCTTTCCGCCAAGGCGAAGGCCTACCGCGACTACGGGATCTACTTGAGGGCCATGGATCTCAGCAAGGCGATGTTCCTAATCTACCACGACGCCGCCTGGGCGAACGCCGAGCTCGAAGAAGCCGAAGAGATGAACATCGTCCCCGGAAGCCGAAAAGAGGCTCCTTGAAGGTTGCCTCACAGTTCGGGCATCTGATCATGATGGCTGATGGCTCCATACTCGACGGTGCCGCCTGTCAGGCCAGCTTACTGGAGTGGCGGAGCCAATCGTGCAAGAGAGTTTGCCGGTCTACTTTCGGTGCGGAGACCATGTCGGCTGTCGAAGGCTTGGAAGGCGGGCAGTACATGATGAGGGCCATGCTGGCTTCACTTCTTCATGGAAGGATAGTCAAGCACGAAGAGATCCGTGGAAAGTGGCCGCTGCTCTGCCTATCCGATTGCAAGTCCCTACACGACCACCTGCACAAGGCAGGAACCCCACGACTACCAGCTGATCGAAGACTTGCGACAGACCTTGCAGCACTTCGTCAAGAGCTGCGGGCAGAGAGGTGGAGTGACCGCCTGCCGTTGCAGTGGATACCAACTGCAATGCAGTTGGCCGACCCTCTAACCAAACCGATGCGTACAGACATGTGGTGGAAGTCCATTCGTGACGGAATCACATTGCCTCTCAAGAGAGGCCTTTTTCGGGGAGGAAGAGAGGGATTTTGATCAGTGTAAGCCTGAAGTTCTGTGCCAGGCTGTCGGATGTGCCAGGAACAAGTTTTCGCCGAAGGCACATGTGCTCAACGGAAAAGGCTGGTGCGCTTGTTTTGTGCTTAGGGTCGTAGTAAGGAGTTCACGCTACCAGTGGCAGCCTGAACTCCACCTAAAGGCTGTCAGATACTGTAAGTGATCGGACGGAGTCTGATCTGGATGGTAGGCCCATGGATGCTCTGCGTGAACGGATGGAGTCTGATCTGGACGTTATCATAGTTGGCCCATGGCCCTAAGTGACGGACGGAGTCTGATCTGGGCGTTATCATGGTAAGCCCATGGATGCTCTGCGTGCACGGATGGAGTTTGATCTGGAAGTCTCGAAGTGAACGGACGGAGTCTGATCTGGACGTTATCATTGTTGACCCATGGATGTTCTAACTGAGCGGACGGAGCCTGATCTGGACGTTGTCATGGTGGGCCCATGGATGCTCTGCATGAACGGATGGAGTCTGATCTGGACGTTATCATGGCACGCCCATGGATGCTCGGGGACACGGAAAACAACGGCAGGCGCGACGTTTTCGGCAAACCAACTCTGCCAATCAGGCCGGGAGTCCAGGCAGAAGTTCTCGAACCTTCGACGGCAGCGCGTGCAGGATCTCACCCCCCCGTGTAATCAACCTCTTTGGTCTTAAGCACAGCTTGCAGGGCAAGGCCACAGCGTTCACCAAGGGGCTCCCCAACGAAGTAGCTACAAAGCTCAGATGGGCATGCGCATCCACTTGACTCGCGTTCTTCTGGTAGGTGCACATGCCAAAACTGGCTCCAATCCAGTCTTGATACTCACCACTCAACGCAGCAACCATCAAAGACCTCCAAAGTTGAAAGCAGCTGGCCTTCACCAACTTGCGAAGTTGCTGTTTTCTCACGCGACTAAAATGCTGAGGGTCCCACAGTCCCACACGATAAGTCCTGTTGCAGTTGCACAAACGCAACACCTACACGGGGGACTGTCGAAAGCACTCACTCCGGCCAAAAATGTTCCATCTGATTCCATCCCATGGAGAGCAAAGTGAGCTGAGCTGCAACAAACACCGCCTCTCTGGGATACCCCGCGCAAGAGTCCCTGAAATCGTGCATCTGAATGTTCATCGCACGCACCAAGGAACATGTCCCTCAGCTCCGCGACTTGTGTTGAGCCTGCCAAACTGACATCCCTGTAAGGTATCCATCTCCCGGTCGTCATTGAACGTCACCCTTCGCTCGTCCTTAGCCTTTGTAAGGCTCGTCCTCCGTGGATCACTTCGCAACCTGGGCTTCTCCTCCTTGCCTCTTCCTCTCGAAGCGGCGCTGCATCCGCCAGCCGTAAGGAGTCTCTCAAAGTTCGCTTTGCAGTCACCGCTCCTCCGAGGCATCTTGCACAGCAGTTTTTCAGCCTTTGCCATCTTGCCGGCCAACTCTCTGGCATAGAAGGTTAATCTGGAACCACTACCCATCATCATTGGGGAGGAGGACGTCGCTCCGCCTACACTGAAGAACCTCCCCGACGCCAAAGTAGGCCAGCAGCGTCACTGCGACAAATGGTCCAGGACAGGTGTAGCTGACGAGGGCCTTGAGAACAGGCTCGGGCACCGGAGTTCTGTGTTACAGCGAGCAGGAACTCCAAGTGCGCTTGCGCTGCCTTGCTGCGCTCTCCTGAGTTGCAAGCTACCCGAGTGCATCTCTGCCAACGAGTGCCAAAACTGCACAACTCTTCGGGCTAGCCAAGGCGGCAGAAGTCCAAGCCGACGGCCAAAGTTCAAACGAGGCCCGGACGCGAGGGAAGTCACAACAGTAGTATCTTTCAGAGTAGGCTCTGCAACAGTGTTCGAGGTGCACGTGGTTTTGGTTGAGTTCGTGGTGCTCGTGGCGCAAGACGTGCCAGTCCGAGAAGAAGCACCCACGAAAAAAAAAAGAAAGTCCCGCTGCAGCCGAAGGGATACAAACGGCGCAGCCGGGAACGATATAATTACAGGAGCCCTCAAGACTCACAGCGGCCCGAGCAAGGGCAGCAAGGACCTCGTCTTGTGGAAAAACTTCACTATCCCAAGCAACATGCTCCAGCACCCGGACCATACGCATATGGAGTGCCAACACGTAGGGAGAGCCGAGTTTGGTCGCCGGCTCAGCTTTGCGCGATTCTCTAAAACGTCGCTCTGGTCTTTGGGGGTGGTGCACAGAAAGCTCGGCGAGGCATGGATCCAGGATCCCTGCCCTGATAACCCGGTGTCTCCATGGCATGAACGTCGGAGCGACTCAACACCTCTGGATTCACGGCGGCCGTCCTTCGCCAAGAACTAGCTGAGTGAAGCCGGAGTAGTCAGGACCTTGCCTAGTCCGTTGGAACTTGTCCTGAGCAAGTGCCTCCACGACACGGGTGAGCTGGGAGATCACAGTGGGGACGGGGTCGGCGGCCCTGTCTCGCATCAACTTGTTCATCTCGTCGAGCGTGGCGAGGCTGACACCTCAATCCAACGCGGCGCGAGCGACACCTGCATCCAGATGAGGAAACTCGCACCGGAGCAGGGCCCTTCTTGACAGCGGCTCGGCAAACCCATAAAACCGCTTCCCCACAATCGAATCCAACCTTGCAAGCCGCCCGTCCACAGTCTGGCACACCAGCTAGTAACGCGATCATTGCGGCAGCAAGTCACGTCCAGAGGCACCACGGTGCCTCCAGAGGCACCACGGTGGCGCCCAGCAAGGGTGTTGGAGATGAATCGGCCAATCTGCCTGCAGGCCTCGTTCGGTTTCTTCCAGGTGTTGAGCACAGACCTAGCAGCTTAGCAGGACTACTTGAAGCAGGCAAACTAGCCGCTGCACGCAACGGCAAAGGCGCGGGACTGGCCAGTCGACTTCGAGGCCCGCAGGCCAGCAGGCTTTATGCACCAGCTCGTAGCCGTCGTTGCGGGGAATATTGGCAAAGCACGACGTTCTTGAACCTCCAGGCGCAATGCTAACACCTCAACCTCCAACCTTTCAAGGCGAGCTTGCATGCAGGGACTTGGGCCTGAACCCAAAAACCCTAAAAAGGGCCTGCTCCAGCGAGCAGCGGGCAACAAGGGCGAAAGCCGGGACAGATCCTAAACCAAAAGGGGGGACGGAGGAGTAGGGCCTAAACCGTAGGGAGGTCCTGAGCAGAGGACCGGTAGTAGCAGATGGGGCTATGCCATACAATGCGTCAGAGCTGGCATCATCATCCCGATCGACGCTTCCTTCGTTGCACCGACAACTTGACGGTGCGGCTAACTGCGAGGACCGCCATGACTTTATATCGACTGAGGACGCCATCATACTGTTGAGCCACCTTTTTTCGTTTATCGTCGACCATGCTATCCGGCTGAAGCCAGCTGAGCCGGATCCATCCAAGCGCTTCATGGGCAAGGGCCTCCAATCCAATGCCCGAAAAGGTATCATAGAGAATCTGCGCATTCGATTGCTTGGCTCCCTGCACATCGGGCTTTGGAGCTGCTGGATCGGACCCTTCGAGGAGGTGCCTTCGCAGGACCGGTTGTAGCCTTATCTGCCAGCAGCCCAGAAAGTTCGAGGGCCGTGGCAGCTACAACCTACCCAGAGCCTCCAAAAGTCCTTCCAAAATGGCTAACGGATGATCTGGTACTTCAATTAAGCGCTTTTCCTTCATTACAAGGGTTTTCACGCACCTGAATTACGGCCTTCTGTGCCAGATGATCTTGAACCATGCAGGTAGGCCATGCTTTTGTGTAAAGCACCGTCGATGCTGCATGGCATGTGGTTCAGATCCAAGGATATAAGCTGCCCGCGATGGAAGTTTTCAGTCCGCTCGCGTCTCTTCAAGATGTTCTGCAGGCAGGTTCCTCAGCTCCCTGGCTGCATTTTTTGTTTGCGTATATTGACATCAGTCCAGTCGATAGTGTGCAAGCGCTCAGCTTCGGTTTGATTTTTGTTTTCAAGCCACGGAGTTGCATTCATTCTCGAGGCTGCCGTATCGGATAAGATCGTCGTGTCGGATATCTCAACCTGCAAAATGCTCCGCCATCTCGGCCCCATGCGTGCACAAAAGTCTCTAGCTCACAGAACGAATGCAATAAACTGAAAAAACAAAAACTACACATATGCTCACAAGTCCTATGTCAGCAAGGAGCAGAGCAAGGCTTGTCGCATGTAAACACATGACACGAATGCCTTCTTGAGGCGACTCGCTTTTCCTTTGAGCCGACTCCTTCTAACATTCTGGTAACATCATGACCAGAAAGAGCCAACGGGCGGTCGAAATCCATGCTTCATTGCCACTGAGGCTCCAAGGCATCGCAACGGCTCCTGAGTTGACAGACAGATAATGATTCCCATCGTCTGCTGTCGGTTCGACGGCTTCTGTGGGGCGCGATACGCACTCGCTCGCCAAGCTTGTCAAAAGCCGCCGCAAATATGATGCAGTAACTTTCTTCGGCAGCGATGGTGCAACTGTGCAGCTTCGTCAACGACGATTTTGACACTGCTGCATGCTGCAGCGATGTATCGCTCAAACACAGTTGTACAAGCATGACGGGCCACTCCAGGCTGCGGCTTTGCAGACACGGGACACAATCTCAACTGAAGGCTGGCTCTAACTCTAGGGTTTGAGGACCCCATCCGAGGGGCCCCCCCAGTCAGACCGCCCGGAAATAGTACCGGCGCCTATTTCAAACCCCCGGGTCAGGGGACCTCTGCCAAAGGCAAACCGTTTCTCTCTTAACAAGCACATGAAAGCAACACCCGTGAAACTCGTCTTCCCCCAGACGTGAGCGGAACCGGGACTTCCTTCGAAAGTACATGTGACTAATCTTTGCTATTGAGAAATGTGGGGCACTAGAACTGCGGTGTCCTCAGACGATGCTGTATTGAGCCCAGAGTGAGTGTAGATTAGTCCCGGCCCGAACCCCAAAAGAACCCCTCATCGGCAAAATGCCTTGTGAAACCAGTGTGAAACCGGCAGCACTCTCCGAGCCTTAAAGAAAAGCATAGAGCAGAACTTCAGTCACTGCAAAGCCATCACGACCCCGTCTGGAGCGTGACCACCTTCGGAGCCATCTTCACGACGTCCAGCAGGCATGTCTGCAATTTCTTGATGCTTGCCTCTCCTGGGAGCAGGCACAGGAGCCACAGGTACAAGGAGAACATTCGAATCTGATTGCAGCTAGGTTTCCCGATGGCAGATGTTCGACGAGCATAGCTCCGGTAAGACACGTCCCACGGCATGGCTGCTTCGCTGCTGCTCGGTGCTGCTTGTGTGGTGCCACTCTGTGCCTGTCGACTGCTGTGTATGCACGAGGAATACTGTGGAAGGGATCCTGTACAAGCACAGTCATGATGCCACATGATGCCACATGCTTCCCTGCACGACCCGGCATCTAGCAAGCAAGCGACGTGGCAGCAACAAAAACAGAATTTGTGTCTCCCTTTCTCTCTATGTACTTCTCTCGCTCTCTCGATGCGCCATCACGAAGTCTAAGCCTGTCTGGACCCCGGGTACCTATTTCTTCTGGCCCCACCCCCACTCTCCCAAAATAGGCGCCGGAAATGGTAGCAGGCAGAGTCACCCCCCCCCCAGTTACGATTACGAGGGGGTCCTCATCCTAGGATATAACAGTGCAGATGAATCGGAAGGGATATACAGTAACGGGCAGGCTTCAGTTAAACTTTCTGCACGCATATTTTCAGGCAACTTCATACTTGCATAACGAACGAATGTTATGCAACGTGCAGGATGTACTATTGCTCTAGAATCACTCTACACGACCACAGTACGATATGGAAATATTGAGGCTGCTAAGCAGTCAAACACATGGGAAACCGACGTGTTCAAGTAAGCAAACAAACAAGCACAGTCAGGCAGCTGTTTTGTCTTGAACCAAACGAGTTGGATGCCTGGGACGAAGGATAAACTCTGACCAAAGATCACGGGCCTGAACAACCAAGTCAACGGCCATGAAGAGACAAATGTCCGAAGTTTCAAGGTGCAAGAGAAACGATCAGTAGCATTGAGCGGACGCTGGCTCAAACTCCGGCTGAGGATATCCCGAATGCGACGCAATGAGGCTGGTCTTCCATGCGCCTGTCGAAATTCAGCCATCTGAAATATCACCTCTCCTGAAAATGTCTCCAGCGCATCGAGTCGAAGAAGAATGACGAACCTATGGCAAAGCAGGAACTTCAGCAGACGCGGTCCAAATAGTGGTCGGCGACATGTCACATTGTTCAGTGTCAACGACCGCGGACTGTGGCTGCGAATGTGAAAATGACGTGACATCAGCCCTCCCCCGCTCCGGTGCTCCTGGAGATGCTTCGTTCGCAGATCCGTCAGGCCAAAAACGTGATTGGATCCGCTACTCTACGCGGACAGCTTCACAAGATCACGCTCAAACATGACCCAAACGGCTGATAACCTACGTACGTGAACTCGAACCCTCACGTGCCTGATGGCACATTTTGCCGTGTAAAAATGAACACATGGGAAGTTCGGAGCTTCGTTCCTGACCAGGGGCCATTCCTATGTTCTCGCAGAGGAAGCTTTATACACCTAAACCAAATCTGCAGGCCCCAAGCAGCGCCCTCAGCCGGATGAGTTTTGCTGCTGTTCGAGCGCTTGAGTCTAGCACACGAGGCCGGCTAAGTACGCAGAATGAAGGATGCACCGATACACAACTCTGGCCAGACTGCGACACGTACTCTCTGCAACTCTTGGTCCAAGACTCGCTTTACAGGTGCATGAAAAAAAACAGTTGAGGCAGCGGCATTTCCGGAGGTAGTAGATTGCGTAGCGACGGGTGAAGAACCTGCAACTTTGTTCAATCTCGGGACATTTGAATGTGGTTACACCTTTGCCAAGTTCCCGGCCCCTTCGCAGTAGATTGTGGTATTCTTGCCTCACGTTGAGGTCAGTTTGCTGGTCTTCGCTTCCTTTCCCTTCTCTCAGCTCCCTGCCAATCCGCCCTCGCTCTCCACGCGGCTCGCAGCAGACCACTTTGAACTGAACCCCCTGCGGAGCAGCAGCAGAACGAGGCCAAGACCCATTCGCACAGCTGCACAGACCTGAAATGTGAACTGGTCATTCATGGCGAAGCTCTGCTGCTTGTTCCTCGCTTCCCCAAAGGTGGCCCGGTACGAGCGTCGTAGCAGGTCACAAGTGCAACGAGCAGGTCTCTCCGCGTCAGGTATGGCTTCAAGTAATCGTTGAAGATGTCGTACTCATACCTGGAAGCCAAGTGGACAACCCGACAAAACTGACATGGGTCTATGAGTCTATGAGCCTCATACAGCACGTCCTCTGGGCCACCCCGCGCTGCAGGCAGTGTGTCTTGAAAGGGTACGAAGTGGATCTTGGAGAACTCGGGCCTCGAAGCGGCGCAGCTGCGAGAAGAAGCGAGCACAGAAAGAGCACAGCCCAGCACGTGTTGTCCCAATCGACGAATACCTAGCGTCGCTAGCCCTCACAGAGGCCGCAACTCGAAACTGAAGTCCCGGTCCCCCCATGAAAAAATGTCAGCGGCACCACGGTGCTCAGATCAACGATGCCGATTTCGGGTGGAACAGGCTCAGCAGCCATCACCTGTCCATCGGGCTACATCTCTGTTCCGCTCTGTCTCTCTCTCTCTCTCTCTCTCTTTCTCTCTCAAAGTACAAACACTAACATTTCAAACCTCCCCGATCGAGGAAGGCACACATGGAAACACAAAAGAAAGACAAGAAGCGAAGGACTCGTAGCGCCTTTGAAGGAGCACTTACCCGGATGCTCTAAAGCTCCTGCATGAGTCAACCTTGACAAAGCTGTTCAAAGCTACCGAAAGCCTACCATGCCTCGTAATTAACTAGGGTTTTGTAAGGAATCGACAGTGTAAGTAGGGTTTTACGATGTTTCTAGAGTCTAAGCCCTTCCAAAATCCTTTACGAACTCTGCCCCACTCAGTGCCTGAAACTCCATGCCATTGATCTGTAGCTGCTCGTTGACGCTGACGATACTCGTGACCTGGCCATATGCCATCTTCCCTTGCTTTGCATGTCAAGAGCCGATGGATCTCCGACCGCTCCACTGCTCAAAGTCAACTGTTGGAAGAGATAGGATAGAGAGATGGAGAGATGGAGAGATACGGAGATGAAGAGACAGGAGGCAGAGAGTTAAAGAGACGCAGGTAGAGAGGTGGAGATCGTAAGATCGAGAGATAGAGACACCGAGAGATGGAGACAGGAAATAGGGATGAAGAGAAGGAGAGGTAGAGCAGTAGATCATTGAGATAGAGAGATCGAGAGATCGAGGCATCGAGAGATAAAGAAACAGAATCATATAGATAACTAAGAGTGTGTTCATAAGAGACTAGATTGACCAGATGTGTCAGAACATGTCATGAGATGAGGCGCTGCCAAAGGGCAGCCGAAGCTACTCCCTATCTCTCTCGCTCTGTATCCTATCTCTCTTCTTCTTGAGGGGTTGGTGAGATCCCTCGGCCACATATGGGGCTTTGAAGGAGTGTGAACATATGACATTCTCCGAAGGCGGCACGAGAAGTATATTGGACTATGAAAACTTCGGGGAACTCAATCATTATTCGACTCATGCAACATCAGGGAGACCGGCATGATTAGCAAGCATAGTTCTAGCTCTTGCTTGCTTGGGTTGCTGGCAGGGTGTTTGGGAAGTGGGGCACGTGTCCCCCCCTCCCTCGAGCAGCGCTACGCCACTGTCCGTGTCTGGTGAGAAGAGACATTAAACCTAGCCTTTGAGCTGCCCCTTAGCCTCGAAGCTATGAGGAGCTGGTCAGGCTCTCAGCCTAGCTCTCTATCTCTTCTCTGCTCTCTTTGTGTTGCTAGCTCCCGCTCTGTCAGCCTGTCTTTCGCTTCTTTCCAATTCTGAGTCGGGCATCAATCCGCTTTGCTTGCACGCGTAGATTGTTGCCGCCGCTGCTTTTCGGGTAAGCTCTTCTGGGTGCCAGCGCGCGCCCCTGATGCAAGGCAGAAAAAAGCAGGCAGCGGTGGCAGCGGTGGAGGAGGGGAAGCGGCTCGCGGCGCTTCGCGGCTCGCGGCGGTGCGGCGCTCTGACCCAGAACCGCCGGTGTTCACCGCACCGGGAGCTTCTAGCGGCTTCGCTCCATCGGTCCATCAGCCGTGCGGCGGTGGCCCGGCTCCGTCCCTGACCGACCCGTCCGAAGCGATGCCTCTCCTCCGTGCCTCTCTCCTCCTCTCATCCGTCTCTCCTCTCTCTCTGATCTCAGCTCTCAGCTCGTCTCTTCTCTCTGCCCTCTCCGACTTAAACGCTGCTCGCAGCTTTGGAGCGGATGCCTCGTTGGAGTTCAACCTCTTGAAGTACGGGTTGATGTACTCTTGGAACAGGGCTGTCGCATCCTGGAGAAACCACGACATGAGCAGAAGATAGGATACAGTGAGACAGTCACTAGTCAGCAAGTCCTTCAGAAATGCTGGGGCTGGGGCTTACTTGAGAAACGGGTCGGGAGTCCGAAGCGCGACGCGGCGACGCGGTTCGTTTTTACCGTTCTTTCGCCTGCGTCTTAAAAAAAGGGAGGGGGAGGGGTGTCATGGGCCTTGCACTGCGGGCCGCGGGCCGCGGGCCACTGCCGGACGGTTCGAGGATTCGCTTCGGCAGAGAAGCCGGCAGCTTGCAGGCTTGCCCACGCTTGCCCACGCCGTCGCTATTCCCTGCCTCTTTCTGCTTCTGCCTCTCTGCCTCTCTGCCTCTCTGCCGCCGCTGCTCTGCTCAGGAATGCAAACCCGCATGCTCATGAAGGCTCGCGAAAGCCCTCCAGCGCCATCGTTAAAGCGTACAGTCGGCTCCTGGTCTGTCCGAGTCCGTTCGAAGTCCCAGAGACAAATGAATTGAACCTCGGCGAGCGAGAGGGCGAGGGGGTGCCGGCTGCAGGAGAGAGTGGAAGTTCCCCTATAACCCCACCTTCTCGAACCTTTTCAGTGGAGATCCTTCAATGAAGTAGTCGGTGTTCATGGCCTCAGTCTGAATGCATAGCTGCTCCACCAGAGACATCGCTGTAAGGGAGCTGCTAGAATGGCGTCATCTGGCTCGCATTTCACCTTGTCGGAACAGGGATCATGACACCTCTGACAGTGGCAAGGACCAGGATTCAATTGCTGAAGCCACAGCCACGACGAACTCATATCCAGCAGGTCTCAGAAAAAGCCCCGTCTTCACGGGCGTCTGCACATCGCGGCTGCTTCGATATTCCATGACAAGACAAGAAGGCAGCTAAGCATCTCCTGACTGTTTCGCATGCTTCGCAAAAGGGGCGACAAGATCTCCAAACGCCTGGCTCTGGAGTGCGAGCAATCGTGAGAGCAGCAGGCAGGTGATATGCGCTCGAGCCGCTCAGCTCTGTGCTGGCTCTGGTCGCAGGAACTCGGGAAGACCGGCAAGATGTGGACACGGCGAGCGTTCCTGCAGCAGCAGGGAGCGGGGCAGAGAGAGGAGAAAAGAGCAGCTCAGCGACAAAACCAGAGCAGAGCGGGGGGGGCTTGGGGCTTGGGCGCCCCGGGGCACCCCCGAACCTGAGCTTCGGGCTGCTTGGAGAGCGAGGAGCCGGGAGAGGCCCGGCCGAGCACCGGAGCTTCCGCCGAGACCGCAGCCGTCGCTCCGGAGTGCACCTGCGCTGCCTGCGCTGCCTGCGCTTCGGGAGAGGCGAGGAGGCGAGGCGCGAGGGAAAGGACGAACCCTGGTCTGCTCTCTCAATGCCTCTCAATCCCTCAAGCTCTCTAGCTCTTCCCTCGAGCCTCTTTTTTCATTCCTTTTCCCTTCAGATCAGCCTCTGGTCGTGGTTCTGCTGCAACAGAGCCCTGGGAGCTCGCGCCCACGTGAGCCGAGTCTTCCTGTGACCGAGCTAAGCGCTCGGCGTGCTGACATGCTGGGAAAGGCAAAGGGCACAGGAGGAAGGCAACAACAAAGAGAAGCATAAGCACTGGGGCGCCCGGCCTGGGTGCTGTGGGATTGGGACTGGGCTCGAAGCCACTTGGCTCGCTGCGCCTGACCCCCCCGAAGCGCTCACAGCTGCACAGCACACAAGCGCTGCCAAACAAACACTGCCAGAGCCTCGCGGTAGTCGTCCATTCCTCTCAAGACTTCAAGCATTCAACGCCCCTGCTGCCCCTGCCGCCGCACCTAACCCCTCCTCAGCCAAGCGAGATGTTACGCCGAGACGACCACACTGGGCCAATGCGTTGACTTGGCGGCTTGTGCCTTTTGCAGGTGTCCGTCTTTTGCATGTCTGATACTTACATGGTCTCCTTGCGAGATGTGCATTCCACTTGGAGCCTGGAATAGGAGCGTAACACGCACGAAACGTAACACTGTCAGGGAGTCAGTGCTTGTTAGGTCTCTCAGTGGCAGCACATGAACTCCGCGAGCTTGTATTTGCGGCAAGTTGGGGCACATGCGTGAAACACTTGTGAAACATGGGCTGAGGCATCTCTCACAGAAGCGCATGCCTCTGGAGTGAAACGAGCTATGACCTCGGCATCTCAAAGAAAACAAAGAAAACACTCTGAAGCTGCGGTAAGTCAGTAAGCATCGTTCCGCTTCTAGCCAAAGGGCACAGGCCCACCTGATGGGGGCCTGGAGCTGTTATTGATCATCGGCGCCGTGATTGGATACCTGGCAAGACTCCGCTGCGGCCTGCTGCCTGTGAGGCTCGGCCCCGGCCTCTCCACGCGCTGCTGGATGATGCGCTGCTGGTTCTCCATTTGCATCTTCAGGTTTTGATATCCTCAGAGCCGAATATTGAAGAGCCCTTCAGCCCTTCCATCCGCCGAGGGCCGAGGGCCGAGGGCCAAGCGCTGCAGCAGGCGCTCCATCTCTGCCTTGCGACTGCGCCGGAGCTCTTCGCGGGAGGCCCTGGGCAGCGGCAAGCAAAGTCGAGACAACATGACACGGCACACGAAGCGGCGAAGCTGAGCCGCTTGAGCCGCTTGAGCAGGCCCCCCATCTCAAGCTGCTGCTTGTGCAGGAACCTGCCACGAGAGCCTTGCCCTTTGCTGCGCTTTGCCCCGTAACCGGGTCCCTGGCTGCTCCTCCATAACCGCAATCCTGGCTTCACGCTTCTCCTGCAGTTGCCCCATCCCCAGCCCCTGAGCTCTTGCTGCACGGTTGCTCTCGGTTGCACTTTGGACCTTCCATTGGTTGTGCTCTCTTGCTTCCAGCTTGTCTGCCTGAACCTTCACAGCAGCCAAATCGCGCAGCACGAGAAGCCACGCCAGAGTGAGGCCTTTGTCTTCTCAGCCTCTGCGTACTTCCGCATTTTTGCCAAGGTCTCCTGCAACCAGCCCTGAGGCGGTATCGGTCGGCAGATCGGCAGACAGCGGCAGACGCATCGCCGCATCGCAGTTTCCTGGATCTTCCGCAGGTTGAGGAGATCGCGGCTCCACCTCGGTGTCCTGGCCGAGGTGTTCTTGACTCTCTCCACCCTCCCCGCCCCGTTCTGAGCCTCGGCTCCACTTCTCTTCGGAGCTTCTCCAGGTGTGCCTTCAGGGATCGGATCCCACATCGAATTTGAATCATCGTGGACTGGAGTCGCTGCGGCTCCTGGTGCTCTTGCTTATGTCGGGTTGCGAGGACCTTCTGCAACTGGTTCGCCTGATACACTGTCGGATACCTGCTTGGATCCTGTAGAATGCTCCATCCAAGATTCCAGCGCGAGCATCAAAGTCCTGCTGCTTCTGGTCCCAGATGTTGCTGAACTCCTTCCGGGCAAGCGCCAATGCACGTCCCCACGAAAGCAGAGGTTGCCGCGTTGCGCCTGCAAGCCAAGCATGTGAGCCTCTTCCACGCCCATGCGCTCTGCAAGCCTCTTGTCGTGTACTTTCGTGATTGGCGATGATGTGCTGTGTGGGGCATGCCCGCATAAAGACTTGACATGAGCTTAAAGGATGACACAAGACGTGTGCACAGACTTTGCAGTGGAAGACTGCGCGACAAGACACAATTACAAGGCCCTGGGCATGCAGACTCGCAGACATGCCCTTGTAGACACCGAACGACGAAGTGATTTCGAACAGGTGTGCCGTGCGGCTGTGCGTGTGTGCGTGTGTGCGCGTGTGCGCGTGTGCGCAGGAGCGCACGCAGACGCAGTTCCGAGCGGAGCATCCGCGAAGAGCGGAGCTGGAGCAGCCACCGGGCGGAGCCGGGCGGAGCCGATGTCTTGCAACTCCGGCGTTTTGCTGTGGGGGGGCCCGGGCCGCAGCTTTGAGGACCCTACGCCCTCTGCCGTCTGGAACCGACGCACCAAATGCAGGCTCGCTGAGCCTGCTGAGCCTGTGCGTTTTGCATTCTCCTCCAGGTCGCAATGCTACTGCAACTTGTTCGGCTCGCGGCCAATGCAAGCTGTTCTTAAGCGGGTGATCAAAAAGGAGGCCTCGTGACGCAGTCAGAGCCCTTGTTTCGCTTGTGCAGACCCATGCTAAGGGCATACGGAAGTTGCAGTCCTTGCCCGACGGTCACACATGCTCTGACAAGCCTGCAGCCATCTGCAGCCTGTCTCACTGTTCCACTCGTGTCCCCGCAGCATACCATACCAACAAATCGTCACAGTTGAATGGCTCTAGTTACTCTAGTAATGCCCGACAGAAGCGATTCAAAGATAACTAGTGATGGATCTGCGCCAACATGATGTTTTCGGGAAAAGGTTACATAGTGAATTTTCATCTCGCAAAGCCTCACTGGCACCTTAAGCAAAGTGTCTCTAGGCTTCTGTAGAGTCTCGAACTGGACGGCTCCGTCCCATGTGCCATAGACGCCACGGGCCAGCGCACTCTGGGGCCCTGTGCTGCTGCTCCATGAGGGCATCCCGTCGACTCCGCTCCTGACAACCAAGAAAAGAGTACCCGTCGCCCGTCGCGGCCCTTGCGCGCGGCTCAGGCTGAGCCCTTTCGCCTCGTGCTGTCGGAGCTGGTCCAAGCGGAGCCGTGCCAGCTCCGCCTCCTCGTACCTGAGCGAAGCTCACCGAAAGCCACGGCACTTTCGCCCCCGGCCCTTTCGCCCGGCCTGCCAGCTTGCTCACATTCGACACCTTGCAACAAGTCACATCCTCAACGCATCGCCCCGCCGGCCAGTAGGCCGGCCACGGGCCACTGGGCGAGCGCACGGTGCTTTTCCAAAGCTCGCAAGAGGTCCTCGATACTGTGGCTCTTCTCCTCGCGAACGAACAGAAAAGAGAGCAAGGAGCGCCGTAAACAATCGCGAAATCGCCGTTCGCTCCTCGCCATCATCCAGAGATGGGTCATTCATTCTTAAGGCCACCCATAGCCAGGCAAACGAATTCCTGCTGCAGCGGCTGCAGACTGCGATCAGGTCAACACTGACAATCGCACAGCATTGCCATGGCAGATGTCTGCACTGCGCCGAACCAATCAAGGCGAGCTCTCTGTTTTTCTGACGGTGGCCGAATGTCGCATGGGCTGTTTTTGGAGCATGCAGCAGTTTGACACTAGCCGGAGCACTTTGGAACTCTGGTCTGACAAGCGTCGAGAAGACCCTTCAAGTGCATCGCAGCAATGCAGCATATCTCTGATTTCAGAATCTCCTGATGCTTGCGGCCCAAGGCTGTGCGGCTGTTGCCAACGCTCGGGCGAATCGCGAATGCTGGCTAAAGGACAAAACTGTCTGTCCAAATGCTGCGCGGAATAAACAGAAGGGAAACCTGATAGCAGCTCTGTCATGTTAAATGCTCGCAGCATCTGCTCACCCCAGTCACGAGCCACAACGTCGGATGGCACCCTGGGTCCGGGTAGCTGGGCAGAGCGAAGCTGGGGAGCTGAACCCACTGTCTTAGCTGCGAACACCAAGCGAACCGGCCATGCACCAACTGCTGAAAAAAGGTGAGATGCCTGGCAGCAGCCAGCAGCTCAAGACTCAAGCAGCTACAGCAGCTAAAGGGCTTTGGGGAGTCACCACAGCACATGCCGGCCGGGCGAAGCGGAGCTTCACCTGCGCTTCAGGGCCTCTGGCAACCCAAACTCGGCGCAGGAGTTGTGCTACGCTGCTACGGACTGCTGCTGCCGGGCAGCTTGGGATTGCAGACCTGGCAAAATCAGGTTTGCTGCTCTGCCACAGCTTGGATTGAAGTAGCTGGGCGACCCAGTCTGGGAACCAACCCTCGGATACCGCAGTTCCGACTGCATCCACCTGCGAACACAACCCGTGGCCCGCTCGGCTTCTTCCCACAAGACGAAGTGGACAGAGCAGTGCCTTGCGGCCGAATGTCCAGCCCGTGTGATGGCGCTCCACGATCTCCACGTAATCCTTCACGGCTGCTAGCTGTTGGCTCTCTCTGACTCTCCCTTTTACTGTCCCCGGTGGCGGTCCGAGGTGTTCAGAGTCATCTGAGAGTCACTACCGGAAGTGAAGGGCTGGAGCGCACGAGCGAGCCCGGGAGCGGGCCCCGCGGGCCCCCGCGGCGCGGCCTCAGCGAGCTGAAGGCGGCTGAAGTGAGGTCCTAGCGGCTGAAGCCGAAGCCGCCACGTTGGGGGCCTCTCTCTCGGTTCTGTTTTCCAGCCGAGCCTGAGGGACCTGAGCAAGCAAGGAAGGAGGGGTCAAGGCCCAGGCCAACAGGACAAACAGGACACAATCTCGGCTTTCTGCATCTCTCTCCCGTGTCTCCCGCCTTGATGCTACAGATGCGCTGTGAGCGAAGGGAGCAGAACCGAGTCTCTTGCAGAGCTTGCACGGGCTGCACAGGCTGCGCTTGATGCACTTGCCGTGTCTGAAGTGCTTGTTGCACCTCAGGAACCTCGGAAGACTCGGCTCTTTGCTTGAGGTGCCCGGCACGGATGCATAGCGGCATAGCATACTTCGTGACTTGTGGTGCGACTGCTGCCCCACTCGCAGATGGAGTCCCCGGATGCTCAACGCAGTGGTCGCACTCTCGCGCGCGTTTGTGTGGGGCCTATCGTGGTACGAGTGCCGCACTTCTGCATGGCGACGATATGCCCGCTTTGAGCTCTTTGTTCGTTTGCTTGGCTCAAGGGCTTTCCGAGCTGAGCAGGTGGCGGGTCTCTGTGCCTGTGCAGGTTCGATGGGCGGTGGTACCTGAGCATGTCAATGCTTTAATGCTTTAATGTTTGTTGCAGCATATCACAACACAAGACACTGCGGAAGTGTGAGGTCTCGACGATCCAAGTTGGCACCCAACCCGTCGAGCTGGCGCCCTCAGCGGCGAGCGATGCGACTTAGCGATTGCATCCGCGACGGGCTGCCTTCTGCCTCGCTTTCACTGAGCCACTGAGCCGAGCGCTGAGGTGTTTCTGGCGAAGGTCCAGCCAGAAGGATCTGTTTCCAGTACCTGGCCGGATGCAACTTGAAGGCACTGGCTAAGACATTCGAGAATCCGCCTCAATGAGATCACCTTGTCGGACAGGAACCTCAAAGATCAAACGAAGGCCAAACAGGCAAACGAGGCGGCGGCATGGGATGTGTGCATGGGCGGCTCAGGGTCAGACCATTGTGGGACCGGTGGCTTCGAAGTTGCCAACTGCTCTGCCGGTGAAAAGCACGTCTCTTCGCCTTAAAGGGCCCCAGCCGCCCCAGCCGCGAGTATTCAAGGATGTTACATCGACGAGTCACGGCTGCTGCATCTGCATCTGGGCAGGTGCAGAGGGGTTCTGATGGTTCTGGCTTGAAAACGCGATGATAAGCTGACGTCACCCTTGCGACTGGAGCCGCACTGTGCTGGAACTTTGGTTTGGCAAAGTCCACGGGACGAAACACCATGTCAGCTGAATCTCAACGAAAATGCACGGTGCCTGCGGCTGCACCGACTGCTGTGCCGCTGGGGCCGGGGACGCACCTTGGATCCGAGGCGGCTCTCCGGCATTCCCACTCAAGGATTCTGGGACTGCCACCAATGTCGTACTCGGACCTACTAGTACCATCGCAGCTGAAGCAATCCAAGCTGAGGCATGCCGAAGGCCTTGTTTGCACTCTCACCACCTCGGAAGCATTCGGCTCGCTGTGACTCGCTCCTGCCGCCTGCCAGACTGCCCTCGCCTCGGGACGCAGGGCTGGCGATGGGACTGCCGGCGTGGGCTGCGTCTGAAGCGGTCTGACTCCTGCAGCGGCGCGTCGTGGCATGCGCCCCATAAGGCACGTCTGGCTTTAGGACTTGGTCATTTACCAGCTACGAAATGTTACAACAGTAGCTCTCCTGACGGTGGGGCACTGGGTGCACAGGGCGCCAAAGGGGCCGAGTTGGTCCCGTTAGGCACCATGGCTGGCGCGGTAGCCATGGCCTGCGCCGGCACCTCACAGGACCCGGCACGACCCGGGCTCTTTACTACTCCTACTACTTTCGGGCATGAGGGCTCTCTCTCTCTCTCCCTTGCTTGCGTGCTTGCACAGAGTGTGGCTTGGAGGCTAGGAACCCCCAAACCCTGCGCGCTACCGCTGCGCTGAGTGTCCAAGTCTGGTTTGTTGGTGAAACGTGGAGGTGGAGTGACTTGGAGCTGGACCGATGTGTTACTTCCATGCTGAGTCCCCGCCTAACTGTGCCACATGTCCCGCCTGGTCCAGCTCGCTTGCTCCGACCTCCACTCGGTTTATGTTGGCACGTTCGGCTGCGGCCCCCGGTTTTCGGGTTTTTGGCGGCTGCCTGAACTGTGGGCCTTTTCCACAGAGAAGCAGGAGAGTCGCTAGGTTAATGTATTCAGCGTACTGTTCACTGGTGACGACACACTGAGGTTACAACGTGCTGTTCAGGTCCCGGCTCGGCTGCTATGGTACACCTACTGTTCTCACTACTCTTGATGGGTTTGGTGGATATTTGCTGTAACGGCAGCGGGTCACCTGGGGTTAGGAAACTGCTGATAACTAAAGGTTATCAAGGCCCTGCCGCGTTAGTCGGTGGAAGGTTGGCAACTTCTTAAAGGGACTTTGTGTGTCTCAACGAAGGCGTGCCGACAACCTGTTGGCTCAAGAATGAAAATCGAGGACACCTCCGAAGTGAGGCCTTCCAGGCCGTTTGTAGGAGGTTGTGCGTTTTGGGGTTGGGGTGAGGTGCGAGTTGATAGAGTGGTGATAGCTCAGGCTGGTAACCCCTTTTGACCTGTTGCCCCTCCCGTTCTCCCTAGTTTCGTTCAGGGAACTTCGGAGCTTGATACTTGCGTTTCGTGTACGTCTGAGTGGGGATACAATATTGGGTTGTTTTACTGTTCAGTTTGTTCCTCGAAATCATTAACCTGTTATATAGAAGACGTGCCATGGCCCAGCCCTCGAACTCCGGAGGTCATAGTGACCAACAGGTTATGCGAGCCCGACAGCAGGGCCTGGCATTGAAGGCGAGGATACGGCTCCGGATTATGCGGCGGCGCTTCCTGTGTTGCCAAATGGTGTGGATAGGCCCGAAGCCTCGCCTCAGAGCATGCAGTCCCTGCCGGGCATGACGGGATCAGGCGGAGGATATGGTACGACAGACCAGGCTGTTGAGCGGCGGCCGGAGCCACCAAGACTTCCTGTGGAGAGTTCAGTTGGTTCTGGCCTGGATGTGAGGACGCCTTTGGGGGCTCATTCAGGTGGACTAGGAGCCCCAGTGCGACGGCTGAGTGGCCGCCTGCGCTGAGGTGGATGGGACGTCTGAGCAACCGGACCCGTCGAAACGTTTACGGCGCTTACGAGACAGCAGCTAAGTGGGTCTAGGGAAGGCTTAGTGGTGCAACAAGAGCATACCTACAGGAGACATACAGCATCACCTTTACATGCAGCAGACGCGCGGCAGCAGCAAGCCGCAGCGGCTACGTCGACGGTGGCCCCTTTGTTTTCAGCAGCTGCTCAGCAGACGATGGAAGGATGGGCCACTCAGGCTCCTCTCCTTCATGGGAGCTCTCCATTGGCTCAGCAAGAGGGATCGGACAGAGGTCTACATCTATCCCTAGAGAGATGGTGCAAGAGGAGGTGAGACGTCAAGCTATGGAAGTTATGCGAATGCAGACTGCTCAGATGGAGGAGCTGCGTCGGGAAAATGAACTTCTGAGGGCCAGACAGGCTTTGGAGGGAGAGCAGAGTGGACCTCGAGGTGATCGTGCGCTGGTAATGCAGCCAGACGTACCTCAAGGTGATCGGGCTCTGGGCTTGCAGCTAACCGTACCAAAAGCGGATCAGACTTCGTTGGTGCAGCAGGGTGTATCTCAAGGTGATCGGGCTCTGGGTGCGCAGCAAAGTGTATCTCAAGGTGATAGGGCTCCGGATGTGCAGCCTAGTGTACCTCCAGGTGATCGGGCTCTGGGTGTGCAGCAGAGTGTACCTCCAGGTGACCGGGCTCTGGGTGTGACATGCAGGCGGTCCCACTAGCTACCCATTTTCGGGACTACTACACGGAGATGTATGTCGTCTTCGCGGGGATTATGGGTGTCGGTCGCGTTCAAGAACTACCAGCAGAGAGAGGTCAGTTCCACCTCCTCCGCCTCCTGGAATACCGCATGGCCCGACGCCTCCGCCACCGGCTTCAGCGAGCACTACCTCGAGACAAGGAGTGGGTTCGATTGGTAATCCCTTGGAGACCTTGGTTGCGGGCATGACGCAGATTCAAGAAGTGCTTCTGAAAGGGAGATCTGCAAATGATACCGCTGAGTACGACCCCTCGAAGTCTGTGGTGGAGTTTCCGAAGTTGAAGGAGAACTCGGCGGAGTCAGGAGCAACAGACTTCCAGGATTGGCTTTACCTGGTTGAGCAGCAGGTCGGAAGCTTGGCATCAGGAGCTTCGTCTTGGTGGTCTGGGCTGTTGGCTACGGGGTTTATCAAGCCTCTACGCCAATCCAGAGGTTGACGGTGCGAGCTGAACTTCCTCCGGAGCTGGACGACCCCAAGTACCTCAAGCTAGAGAAAAGAGTAGCGGCCTTGTTGGTGGCAGCGTTGCCTCAAACCATGAGAGATGAGATGGTGTCGTACAGGGTGCAGAGAGTGCATCAGCAATTGTTTCGGCTGTTGGTGTGCTACTAACCCGGAGGCAGCTCGGACAGAGCGCTTGTGCTGGCGCAGCTGGAGCCGAAGGATGGACCGAGCGATGTTACTGAGGTTGTGACTGCTCTTCGAAAGTGGTTTCGGTGGCTTCAGCGCGCTCGTGATCTTCAGCTTTCCCTGCCGGACCCTTCTGTGCAGATCAAAGCGCTGCCGGCCATCGTGCGGAAGGTCTCGGAGAAAAACTCTGATCTGCAATTTAAAATATCGTTGGCCAGGACGGAGCTTCGCACCGAGAGCAGGCCAACGCAGGACACAGCGCTACGATTCTCCCAGCATCTCCTCGCCGAGATTGAGCAGCTTGGCCCCTCCAAAAGCAGGAACTCTTCGAGCCATGCCTCCGCAGCGGCAGCGAGCTCTACTACCACGGCAGACGATGCTCAGGCCAAAGTTCGCGGTGCTCAGGTTCAGCCTAAGAGTTCGTCGCCTACAGCTCCCAAAGATGGCAAGGGCGAAGGGAAGGTTTCTTGCAAGTGGTTCGTGTCGGACCAAGGATGCAGTCGAGGATGAGCATGCCGCTTTTTTCACGATCGGTCGCAAGTGGTGAAGGCAGAGAGGTGTTTGGTTTGCGGAAGCAAGCAACACAAAGTGAAGGATTGCCCAAGAAAGGACCTCGAGCCCGGGAACGATAGTCTTCCTTCACCTAAGGGCCCACCTCCTTTACCACCACCTTCTACGGCACCGATGACCGCCGCGGCTATGGCAGCTGCAGATCCTCCCATTCACCCTGGAGTTTCAAGTGACTCTCTTAAAGCAATGCTGGCGGAGACGACCAAGGTGCTAAAGGCGCTGACTACGACGACCACTACTAGGGGATGGTTCGTCGGACACGTTGGTGCCATTGGGTCAGTTGGTTCAAATTCTCGGATGTAGTGTGCGTTGGAACAAGAACCGCCTCATCGTGAACCACCCGATACACGGACGGCTGAAAGTTCAGGTCAGAGACTACTGTCCTCAGCTGGCAGAGCATGAGGCACTCCGTCTTATCAGTGAGCTAGAAGAGAAGCGCTTGATGGAGATGAACGACACAGTGAAGGCCTTGGAGATGAGGGTGGCGCAAAGTGGGCGTGTTATGGAATGGTTCGAGTACATCCAGGGGTATGTCACCACTGGAAATCGCGTGGAGCTGTTGGCTGCCCTCACTAAGGCTCCCTTTCTCAAGGACCTTTCGTTGGACGCGATTGCGATGGCAAGCAGAACGCATTCCTGTTCGGGATGTAGATGGATGGAAGCTCCTGAAGTCTATGCCCTGGTCTAGAAGGAAGCGAAGAACCTTGCACCAGTCGGAGGACTGGAATGTGCATCTTTTCTGCGGGCCATCAAGGTCTGGATCCACCAATTCAACTACCTCAAGGCTGTCAGTGACGGAGACCTCGGGTGTGAATGTTGAAGTTGATGTTCTGGATTCCGCGTTGATGGATGTAACAAGGAAGGAAGACGACAGCTTCGCAGTGAACGAGTGGGTTTTGCTCTGGAGCACCCAGACAAGGCTGTAGCGCAGGGCAATGTGTGGTCGAGCTCTCTCTGGACGGGCTTCTGTGAGGCCTAGGGATGGAGCTGTTTCAGTCGGGGCGAGGCTCTACCGGGACCAACATGTACCTACAGGCCCTTAGTTCCTTAACCTCAACTACAACAACCTCTGGAGTGTGGTCTGAAGAGTATGAGGCCTCATCGTCGTGTTGCGCATAAGTCGGCCTATGTTCTGTCAGCAGATGTTGCAGGGCCCTTTCGAGTAAAAGGTGTCAGCACTGAAACCAATCAGCATCGCTTTATGCTGGTTTGCGCCTACCAGTTCCCCAAGCTTCCCGGAACCTCTGAGACTCAACATGAGCCGCTAGATGAAGATACGGGGGCCGGTGCCGGCATCGGAGATCTACTCTTCGAGGAGGAGGGTGAAGATAACCACGAGATTGCCGAGAAGCATGGTGAGAACAAACATGAGATTGTGGAGGACGAGGTTGCAGATAAGCACGAGATCGTGGAAGGAGACAGTGGGGCGAAGGCTGACGACGGTGGCCGATCTAGTCCTGAGGAGGAGGCTGCTAAGTCGTTCGAGCCACTTGAGTTCTCCGTTGCCTACTTTGTGAGGCCCACGCGCTCGAGAAAGTCTACAGAAGTTCTTCGTGCTCTACAAGAAATATATATCGACGTGAAGATGTTAGGCTTGCCAGTGAGCAGGCTGCATGCTGATCGAGCGAGAGAATTCAGGACCCCAGCGGTTTCAGAATGGGCAGCCTCCAGGGACATCCTGGTCACCAGAACAGAGGGTGATTCGCCGGCTCAGAATGGGACGGCAGAGCAAGCGGTGAAATACTTCAAAGCGAGGACGCGCATTCTATGAGCGTCAGCTCAAGATTCGAGTGGGAGAGACATCAAGGAGGTGAAGACGTGGTGGCCAATGGCGGCTGAGACGGCAGCTACGCGTCAGAGATCTTTGGTGTTTGGTGTTGAGTCAAATCCTCCTGCTGGCTTCGGGACTAAGGTGTTCGTCAAAAGAAAAAGATATGGAGCGGAGGCCCGTGACTTGGACCCTAGGTGGAGCAGCGCGGTCTACCTCAGGACACGTTATTTTGACTGACGATGATCATCTTTGGAACACGTGCAATGTTCGACAGCTTCCGGACGTTCCCATGGAACCAGATCCGTCGACTATGGCTACTAAGAGAAGGATTGTGGGAAAGAGGCCGCCGGTTGCTCCTATCCCACTGAAAGCTCTTCGGGCTTCTTCGAGGTCAAAGGTGGTTCGTGACAACCTTCCTGTTGAGTCCGTCCTGGTCTCTGAGATTAAGTCAGTGGCAAAGATTGAGTACCTCCCAAAGGCTAATATGATGAAGCCCTTAGCCCAGATATCTTTTGAGAAGCAGTGGTATCACTAGAGGACTGCTTTGCAATCTTGGAGGACACTACTTTCAAGAAGCTAACCAAAACCCGAGATGCAGGGGCTTGGGGAGATCCCGGCCCAGATGCACAGGCGGTTTTTGGCGCATATCAGCATGGCAGTTTTGCGGGCATCACCAATGGCACTCGAGAGTACCCGGAGCTGGTGAAGTACTTGACAGCGTTCATTGCAAGACACTCTGGAGTCAAGGACCTGTTTACCAGTGTGGTTGTAGCAAGAAATCTGGAAACCGGGCTGCATAGGGGACCGCTACAATGTGAGTGGGATGAGGAATATCGTTATCTCTTGCGGAGCCTACGAGCAGGGCGGACTATGGGTCGAGGGAGTTCACGAGGACGCAGCACCTCAACCATTGACTCTTCCGCATGGCAAGCAGATTGAGGGGTCCGTTGTGCCAACCGAAAATCGTGTTGTGAAGCTCAATCCGAGGCAACTACACAAGAGCATGCCTTGGAAAGGCGCAAAGTGGACCATAATAGCCTATGTCAATCGTGGCTTTGCTCGTCTACCGGAAGAAAGTGTTCAGGCGCTACGTGACGATGGGTTTCTCGTTCCTCAACGTGAAGAGCCTAATTTACGTCAGCTACGACTTCAAGAAGAGCAGCTGGAGTTTGATTATTGCGAGACCTCTGATGAGGAGGAGCACTTTACACAGGGAGCGGTCACGGAGTCAGAGCTTGTGAACCTGAGGATACTACTCGATGAGGAGGACAAGCTTGAGTCTACGACCCCGGAGAGCCAAAGCAAGGAGGAGCTTGACGCAACTCCAAGGTGAATGTCAAAGCGATGAGGCTGTGTGAGGCACTAGAAGCGGCTGAAGCCAATCGAATGGCCGAAGCAGGTGACCTGGATAGTTTGAAGTGGCTTCAACTGTGTCGGCTTGTTGAGAGTGGTGAACAACATGGAGTAGAAGAGCTTTTGAGAAATCTAGAAGCTCCTCTGCAAGTGGTTTACACTCTCACGCTTGGAGAAGTACGAGAAAATGTGGTAGCTTGGAAAAAGGCCATCCTGAAGGAAGTGCAGGCGTTGATCAATTGTGGAGCCCTTGTGAAGCTGAGCGTGGAGGAAGAGGACCGTCTTCAGCGCGAGGGTAAGCTTGTGATCTTGCCCGCCAAATAGTCAAGCCACCTGATCTTCAAGCAGCTAAGGACCAGCTGGAGTTCCCAGACAGCATCCAGTCAAAGCCGCAGGACCAGCTAGAGTTCCCAGATGGTGTGGAGGCAAAGCCTCAGGACCTGCTAGAGTTCCCAGATGGTGTCCAGTCAAAGCCTCAGGACCAGCTAGAGTTCCCAGATGGTGTCCAGTCAAAGCCTCAGGACCAGCTAGAGCTCCCAGATGGTGTCCAGTCAAAAGACCAGTTTCAGGTGTCCAACACAATCCCAGTAGACGCGTTGTACAAGCGCAAAGCCCGGTTGGTCATCTGTGGAAACTTCGAGAAGAACATCAGAGAAGAGTTATATGCTGGAGGTTGTCAAACGGAGTCTTTGAGGATTATGGTTTCTCATGCCTCATCAAAACCGTCTTGGGATGCAGCCGTAACTGACATCAGAAACGCTGTTGTACTTGCTCCGATGTGCACTGATGCTACGCACGGGCTGCGTTTCCCGAAGGTTTTCCTTCTTGCTTTGGGTGGGATGGCCTGTACCGGGTTGATCGTGCCCTTTATGGATTTCGGCGATCTCCACGGCTATGGGGGTTATTCCGGGATGCCAGATTCAAGGAGGCCAAGATCCGAATCCAGAGCTCAACAGGCGATCGTGTTGCGGTGCTTAAAAGATTGGTTGCAGATGAAAATATCTGGCAGGTCGTGGTTCTCAAAGAGGGCGACGAGGAGTCAGACTATGTGGCTGCATACATTGTTGTCTACCTGGATGACATTATGTACCTTGGAGAGCCGAGCACGATAGCAGATGTTCACGCATGGTTGAGTGCTGAGTGGACCTCCAGTCCTTTAACATGGGCTTCAGATGTGGATGGTATCAGGTTTCTGGGCCTCGAGGTCTACAAGACTAAGCTTGGATACAGGATGTGCCAGTTTGGATATCTACGAGAGCTGTTACGTCACCACGACCTCACTAACGGCCCTGGCGCTAGGACTCCATGCCCACAGGCTGTGTATG
The DNA here is from genome assembly GCA_003297005.1 of Symbiodinium sp. clade A Y106. NCBI lineage: Eukaryota > Dinophyceae > Suessiales > Symbiodiniaceae > Symbiodinium > Symbiodinium sp. clade A. The sequence goes on along the minus strand of BGNK01003688.1, from coordinate 17,548 downwards.
ATGACCGAAGCCTGAGAAAGGCCCAGCAAATGACAGGTGAATTGCTCTGGCTTAGCACAAAGTCAAGACCGGATCTCATGCATTCTGTTTCCAGTATGAGTTCTCTTTGTCTGAGAGACCCAATCCTGGTTGAGAGAATTGGAAAAAGGGTGCTGGCATATTTGTTTGCTACGTCGCATTTGTCCCTGATGTTCTTTGGTAACAGCGACGAGCCAAAGCATTCTGTGGTTGCTTACTGAGATGCGTCATTCAGTCCAGCTTGAGGTAGATCGATCGGATGTTCGTTGATCACCTACAACAGCAATGCTGTAGCTTGGCGCTCAGGGCGTCAAAGCTTGATTGCACTCAGTACAGCAGAAAGCGAGCTGATAGAAGCTGTCGCAGCAGTCCAACTACAAGCTGGAATATCCTCGCTGACCAATGAGATCAATGATTCAAAGATGCATCTTCTATTGCTTGTAGACAACAGTGCTGCGGTTGGTCTGCGTACAGACTCTCCTGGAACGTGGCGCACGCGCCACTTGCGTGTTCGTGCTGGAGCACTCAGGGAACTTGTTCGTGAAGGCATACTTTGCATACGCCATATTCCGGGAGTTTTGCAGAAGGCGGATTTGGGCACCAAAGGGTTCGATGCAGTTCGGCTATTTGAGCTGAATGAGCTTTGGGGACTAGTGCAACATGAAGATGGCCGTGGTTGTACTTCCATTGCAGCAGCAAACCAACAAGCAGAAGCTTCAAGCACAGCAAGCAAGCATGTAGCAGGGTTAAAGGTTACCTGGGTTCATGCGGTTGCTGGCTTAGCTGTCGTGCTTTTCTGCTTGACGCAGCCTGTTGCCGGAAAGAAGTCCAAGCCCGACATCGAGGTTAACTTTGCTTGGGAACTATATGCTATGGTCTTCCTTCTGGTAGTTGCTGGAATAGCAATCTGGGAGGTTGTGAAGAAGATCTGGCACAAGCTGCACCCAGAGGAGTCTGAAGCTCGAGAGGCTCGGCGACTTCGGAAGTTGCAGAGTGCAGTTCGTGAAGAACTTCATGGTTTGGGACTAGGGAGCCAGACGCCGTGGGCGCCTTCAAGCTCTTCATCCCAAGCTAACCCTTTGCGTTCTCCTACGTATACAACTGGAGGTGAGGACTCTCCTACTCCTCCGCCACCTCCGCCGTATCCTACAGGAGGTTTGGATGATCTTCCACCTCTTGAAGAACTAAGAAGCACGTTGAGGAGGAGGAGAGGGCGCACTACGGACCAGTCGGTTCAAACTGAGCCCCGGAGGATCCAAGGAGAAGTTACAATCCAGTATACTACGCCACTGTATGTGACCAAGAACGGGAAGTGCATTCACGCAAGGGACACTTGCTCGTCACTGGTTGTTGGCGGCAGAACCGAGCAACGGTTCCTTTGTCAGCTTTGTAACAGAGGCTGATGGAAGAGCAGAATCAATAGCTTTGATCGGCGGCTACGAGGCTGATCCCAAGTATGAGGAGTTTATTCTCCTACAATCCTTTACGCAAGACTGGTTTTTCTGAGATGGTGGGCTGCGCAGTTGCAGATGGCCTGATTGGTTTAGAGCTGATCAGATGGACTGCAGAGTAGAGCCACGTACTTGGCGCCAAATTAATTCTTCGAATCCTGAGAGGATCGCTCGGCAGGTCTTTACCCCTGTCGGATGACCCTAAGGGGAGGAGGAGTGCTGATAACTAAAGGTTATCAAGGCCCTGCCGCTTTAGTCGGTAGAAGGCTGGCAACTTCTTAAAGGGATTTTGTGTGTCTCAACGAAGGCGTGCCGACAACCTGTTGGCTCAAGAATGAAAACCGAGGACACCTCCGAAGTGAGGCCTTCCAGGCCGTTTGTCGGAGGTTGTGCGTTTTGGGGTTGGGGTGAGGTGGGAGTTGATAGGGTGGTGATAGCTCCGGCTGGTAACCCCCTTTTGACCTGTTGCCCCTCCCGTTCTCCCTAGTTTCGTTCAGGGAACTTCGGAGCGTGATACTTGCGTTTCGTGTAGGGGATACAATATTGGGTTGTTTTACTGTTCAGTTTGTTCCTCGAAATCATTAACCTGTTATATAGAAGACGTGCCATGGCCCAGCCCTCGAACTCCGGAGGTCATAGTGACCAACAGAAACAAAGGCGGGGTACCGGTGGGGCAGAAAGAAAAAATATGGGGGAAAGCTGTGTCCCTATGCTCAGAACCTTAAGCCAAAAGATCTCGCAAGATGCAGCACTCGGCATTTTGCGCGGGTCCCCGCTGCACGGAAAAAGTTGTGATTATTAGTGCAACTCTCACTGTTGCATCCGCCTGGTTCTTGGGGCTCATCAGGTCTTCCGCCTTTCTGGTGCCGCACCATTGTAGTAGTAGTGCCCGGGTATTGTTCCCCTGCCATCATCCTTCTTGTTGTCCTCCACTGGTAGTAGGGCTCGTGGTACTTGTGCCGGTGGATCATGTTTTCGATGGTCTAGAGGAGATAGCACTGCCTCGGTCCTTGGGTCGTCCCCACTTGCACTCTTGAGGGCAACTTGAGGGCGTCGCCGGTCGAAGGGCGCGGGTTGGCAGCAACTTCGTCCGGGCTGCGGTCCCCGAAGGTCTCGTCGTCGTTGGGTATGGATCACGATGTGAATTTAAGTCACCGTGCTCACCGAAGGCGGCGTGGAAGATGAAGACGCAAAGTACTGCACTCTTTCCGTTGAGCTCGATGGCTGTGCTGGGAGACCCCGGTGTTGGCCACTGCAGCCAAACAGCTTCGACGGTTGGTCTCAAGCCACCCCCGCTCAAGCAAGCGACCCCCAGGCCTAGCTAGGGAGAAACCCTCCACAAGCCCAAAGGGCCGTTGCAGGCAGACGACTTGAGCCAAAATTCTCTCTCTCTCTCTCTCTCTCTCTCCTCCCCACAGAGATCACGGACAAAGAGACGCTGGAGATGCAACGCTGGGGACGTGGCCGTTGGGGCTGAAGTCTTGGTTGGAGCAGCTGCCTGCGGTCCAAAACTGCACAAAAAACGCCTCCAGCAAGCAGCCCGCATTGTGAACGGCCTGCTTCGGAGCTGGAGTTGTCGGACCTGTGAGAGAGACAACCGCCAGCTGCGTCCTTCCCTTCGGGCGACCAAGGGCCGGGCCGGTGTTGTGAACCTTGGACCAAGGGTCACTGACGTCTGAGCTTCAGCATGCTTCGGCTTCGGGCCGCGGCTGGAGGTCCGGGAGGTGATGTCGCCAACTGCTTTGACGGCACAGGAGGCACGCACGGAGCCTTCAGAGCTCATGACGGCGCTCTCGCTGCTGGAGCTCGGAATATCAACGTGCCGGGAACATCATGATAACTCCAGAATGCTGGTGCAAGCTTTCTGCTTTCCCACCCTCCCACAAACTCCACAGAACACTCCGAGCGAATTCGCGGACACCCCCCCACCCCAATTTTACCCCCGCAGCCCCCACGGCCCTGCTGCCTTCTCTACGACGGGAGCCTCCTTGGGAGCCGAGGAGACCTGCAGCACCAAACGGAACTCTGCCGGACCCGTTGCTTTGCCCTGACCCGGGCCGGGCCCCTAAGTGCACCTCCGCAGGATACCCGGCTTCTGCAAGCGGAACGTTCTTGCAGATGTCTATGTGCTTTTGGTAGTTGCAGTACCTCGCAGCACACACACACACACACGCATCAAGGCTGCTGCGGCTTCTCTTCGCTCTCTTCGCTCCGCGCACTCGCCAACCCAATCACATCTTCCAGTTTCGCCCCTCACCTTCGGATTGTTCTGGCCTCGCACCGACTCAAACTTCGACCGTTGCAAATCTTCTTTCCTGTGTGCCAGGCAAACAATTCTTTTCTGTGAAAGCATTCTCCACAGAAGGACGTTCTCACTCCGCTGCGTGTTGCTACACCTCGGTGAAAGAAAAAGTTGTGTTATGTCTTATGACCAGCGTCCGAAGGCGTAGCGACGTAGTGCAAGCAAGTGGCACTGGAGATAGATCATGGTTCTCATTCAAAGATTTCTTGCACACCTTCACGTTCACGGACGCTATGCTAAGAGGCGCTCTCTCAGAAGACGGCTCCGGCTCTGAAGGCTTGAAGGCTTGAAGGCTTGCTGGGGCCCCTGCAGGGCATGGTACACACCGATCGGGGCCAGCAGCCTTTGCTCGCTGTGCCCAGGTCTGGGTGTCTGGATGCTGGTTGAACCTGAGCCAAAGGGCCGAGCGGAGCCGAGCGGAGCCGAGCCGACTCTAAAGGCCGAGCGGACTTAGCCGAGCCGGCCGAGCCCCTGGCCACGTTGCGATGCAATCTCCGCAGAAGATGTGGGAACAGGTTGTCAGCTTTGGGACGCACCTCGGAAAGGGAAAGGAAGGAGCATGGCAGTGCGGCAGTGCGGCAGGTGGCCCCCGCCCTGGCCCTGAGCCAGCGGCCCTACCACGTAGATCTGGCAGATCTTGCAGATGAACCTCAACACGCCAGATAGGCACAAGGTCAAGCCGGGAACCCGAAAACCCAGGCGAAGAGAATAGTGGCAGAATGGAAGTCCGCAGGATTCTTCTTGTCCCCGCCCTCCACCGCGCACCGTCCGCGCACCCGATATCGCGCTCCCGCCCCTTGTCCCCGCCCTCCACCGCGCACCGTCCGCGCCNGTCCGCGCACCCGATATCGCGCTCCCGCCCCTTGTCCCCGCCCTCCACCGCGCACCGTCCGCGCACCCGATATCGCGCTCACGCCCCTTGTCCACGCCCTCCACCGCACCCGATCCGCGCACCCGATATCAATGCCCGTGCACCGTTTATATCTTCTAAAGCTCTTCCGTCAAGACAGGGCCCGAAATCGCGCACCTCGCGTTGGAGCACTAAACGAGAACCCAATTAACCCCAGAGGGGTTTTCGGGAAAAAAAAAGTAAGAGAGAGAGAGAGAGCGTGTCTCCAAGAAAGGTCCCAGTCGCTCTTCGGCTTCCTGAACCAGCTGCTCCTGAGACCGCGAGGGGAGGGCCCGTAAACCTCTGAAAAAAACGAGGGACGGAGGTCCCAGGTCCCAGGTCCCAGGGTCCCAGGGTTCCAGCCTCCTGGACCTTCACCTCCCACGACATCACACGACAAAGTACACGAGAGACGAAGTGAGGCATCCCCCGCCCTGCTGGCCTCGTCCAGTTCGAGCTGCTTCACCTCGACCGGCCCTGCCATGGGAGGTTCGAGCGGATTCGAGCGGTGGATTTTAGGCTCACGTCTGCCGGTGCCGCCATGCCCGTGGCCATTTCCTTCGATCAGTGTCTTGCCGACCTTAGAGAGACAGCACGGCCTGCCAGAAAACGGAACACTCCTCATCTTTTGTGGCCCTGGCGATGCCGGACTTGCTCACGATGCCTGCGAGAGCCCATCACGACAGCACGCGAGCCCTAGAGCACCTGCCACAGGTGGCCTGCACTTTGCACCTGCAGCAGAATGCACGGGCTGCGTCAAAGGCCGGGACACTCACGCATCACTCCTTCTTCTCAGCTTTGGCTTTTGCCTTCTTGTCCTTCAGTGGAATGGCAGCGAACAGCAGAAGAGACATGAGACATCTCCCCCTGGCCTCCTTTTTCTTCTTATCCTTTTCTTTCTGCTTTTTGTGCGACTCCTACTGCAGGCCAATCGAACCGGCCCTTGAAATTCCAGACACCTTAGCCGTGACAGAAAGAGTCCTCTTTGCTTCCCGCCGGGGAATCATCCTTGGAGTCGTTCTCGGTCCTACACCAAAAACACCCCGCAGGAAGGCCAGAGGCCACCAGAGGCCTCTCTGGCGGCCAAAAAGCAAAGAAAGCAAAGTCCTCGCAGGAGCGACCTTCTCCTCGTAGTCTGCCAGATCCTGACAGTCGCGAGTCCGAAAAGCAGAGATCAAACAGAAGAACGCGGTTGCGCACGAAGTAGTCGTAGAGCGTCTCGTCGTGGACTCCATCAGAATCCTGCAGCATGTCCCTCAAAGCACATGTTGGTCTTGGCCTGCGCTGACAGGTCCGATGAGTCCTCGCCCGCATCGACATAACAATCGATGCTGTCTCGAACAACCTCTGCGACAGCAGGAAGCAGAGAGAAGAGAGAGCACGAGAGAGAGAGAGAGAGCGAGAGAGAGAGAGAGAGACCGTTGAGTGGTGGCAGGCTCGTCTAACCACTCAGCCAGGCAACCGCCAAGTCGCTGATTTCAACTGCATCATTGCTTACAGCTCTCAACAACTGCTCTAGCTTCTTGATGTGCCACCGGGTCCTGGCAGGTGCAGTGCCAGAAAGATGTTCAGTGCAAGGGAGGGGGCAAGGGCCCAAGCACCAGGGCGGGCACCAGACCTGTCTTGAGCTGTCTGGAGCTTGGGCAATCTGGACTTGTCGTCGCTGTTTAAGGACCTGGCCAGGCCCCCAAGCAAACTCAGGTCATTCTGTCATTCTACCTTTAGCTTCAGCAGCTTCATGCCTTCATTCTACCGTTTCTACCTGACTCTTTCTGCTAGAGCTGCTAGAGCTTCAGCGATACGAGGGCGCATGCCTTTTGCCCTGCAGCAACTCCAGATCAGCCTCAGACGGCTCAGAGGCTCAGAGAAACTTCCCTGTCCCTCGGCGTGGCGTCGCAGCGCCTCGAACTGGTCCAGCTGGTCCTTGAGACTCTGGATGGTCTGCGTCAGCCTCGGAAGCCGCGACGAGTCGCGTGTCGTCTCCACCGCGGGAGCCGCCGGGAGCCGGGCCAGTCCTGAGACTTGACTTTTTCGGCTTCTTCTAGGTCTAACTCGTCGGTCTTCGCCTTACGGCTGCAGGGCTGCAGGATGCTGCAGGCTCCGCGGTGCTCCGCTCTGTGCTCTTTTGCCCTCCGCTTTGGCTCCAGACCAAACCAGTGTAGGAGAAGGCCTTGGTCTTGAACTCTCGTTCGAAGTCCTGACAGTTTCGACGGCTGCCAGGGTGCCAGTCCAGCAGCGGCTAGCGGCTAGCTGAACCCTGGCCTTGAATCTTGCCATGTCGCTTTCTATTCGCTTTCTGGCCTGTCTCGAAATTGCCAGAAACAGCCCGAGTATGCCAGAGCACCTCTTGAACTTACATGACTTGCCTCCTCCAGCTTGTCTTTCAAAGGGGCTGGGACTTGAGGTGATCCCTGCAAGCAAAACGTAGGCAGCGAAGAACTTCGTTCCAGGAGACATTTGGAAGCCGACGAGCCAGTCTCTCATCTGGGATCTGAGTCTTTGCTGCTTGTTGATGCACCTCAATGCGCAGCATGGCTTCACCGATCACCGAAGCGTCTTTAACACCGCTTGTGCTGAGGCTATGGCTTTTTGAGCTCCTCGCCCAATCTTTCCTTCTGGGGCCCTTGCGCAGTGGCAATCTGGTCCCAAAACCTGAAGCAATCAGGAGGATGTTCGGCGAGGAACCTTTTACACAATGGCGGGATTCTGCCAAGACACTCGGCGAACTCTTCACAGCCCTCATGGGCTTTTTTAAGGACCTGTGGGTCCCAGCAGGATCCCCTTTGAGCAAAAATCATGCAGGAACACGCGATTTGCAGTCTTTGAAATCCCTGAGCTTGCCACCACCTCGATGTCCTGCACGCTCGAAGATTGCTCAGTGCAGGGCCCCAAGCCCAAGGCCCAAGGCCCAAGGCGCCTTCGCAAGTTTCCGCGCAGCAGGCGCCGCCATGGCAAGGCGAAGCAACCGCTGGGTAGAACTATGAACACCTCAATGCCGAACAAAACACTGCAAAGAAGGCGCGGCCTTCAAAAGCCCCTTCTGAGGTTCTGGCAGGGAAGCAAGCGTGGGGGCCTGCCAAGCCAAGGTCCACGCAAACGCCCACGTGCACAGGCAGTCACACAGAACAGCGCCCTGTGTTCGTAAGATCCCCACGAGGTGCGGGCTGGGCAGCCCGTCTGCGTCAAATGTCGATTCGCACTGCGAGCCCAAGCCCGGAAGGGATTCAACGTAACCAGAACAGCGATAACTCCATAGCTAGTTGCGAACACGGCACAACACGGGCATCCCCCTGTAAAAAGTAGCAGCCCTTTTTCTTGTGTAGGATCCCGAACACAGCAAACTTCCCTGATGCCTGATGCTTCGATTCGTCAGACGTCTTACATAGAGCAACATTCTCAACAAGTGTATGCGGCACTATATGCTTACAGCAGTCACAGCACGTCGAACAATATCCGGAAACGCAGTTACAGGTATTGACCGGCAACATCCGGTGGGAAGCGGCAAGATCGACTACGAAATGTCGTGCCGACTCGGCTCGTCGTGCAAATGCAGGCTGCAGAATATCCGCGCGACCATGCCAGAAGGATCACCGGGTTTTGCTGAACACAACAGTAAAAAGGGCCCACACCGGCAAAAAAAACAATAAGATCTACGGTGCTCGCGATCTTGCATTCTTGAAATCTTCGTGTCAAGTTGACGACGTTCGAAAATCAAGTCGCTCATAGTATGACGATGCGCCAACCACACCCACCTGCATAACAGAGCAAGGTTCGGTGGAACATCTGGGTGAACACATTTTCGCGCGAGCCGTTACCTGTTCCAGCGGTGCGGGCTGGTGGACATTTAGTGTGGGCAGTGAATGTTGGCTTTAAGCATTGTAAGACTGTAAAAAGCTTCGTTTGAAGGAACTTCGGGCGACAGTTTCTGTGTTGGATCTCGTTGGTAGGCAAACTCACCCATATCCGAACTAACATGATGTTGCATGCAAAGATGTTCGTGTGTCACCATGGCGCGACAGCCCAGCGAAGAGATAAAGCACCCGAAGCGCCCAGGGTCAGTTGGTAGGGAGCTTCCTGCCATGCGAACCCTCCCCCCAAATAAACCGAGGTGGTGAATCTTCGAGTGGTCGTGATTTGGCCTTGGCAAAGCTTTAAATTTACACGGCTTGATAAGGACATCTGTCGTTTATGTACCCCGGAGGCTCGAGAAATTTGTTTATGGCCCGACGGGCATATTCCGGAAGGACGGGCGAAAAACAATTAAGAAGTGCACCAGATCATGTTTAACACCGCACAGCCCGCACATGCACAGTTCGGATGAAACTTCTGCTGAAGGATGCCGAGAGCGCAAAAGCCCCCCAGCGTAGTTCGCCAACATACTCAATTAATGTATGGGATGTTTTGAACAGACCGTTAAGGATTATTCAAGGGTAACTTGGCTTAAAACCGAAAACCAACTGTCCCCTTTTCCCATTGAACAAGCATGCTTCGTGTGAAAACCAGTTGTTTTCCCGTTCGAGCCTTGGCCTGCGGTAAGTCGCACATAGTCAGAACTACACGTCCGTTACGGCTAGGACGCTACAACTGCAGCCGAACTAGACTGCCAGACTACCTGGCTTCGTGCACACTAGTAAACGGGCACATATGCACACCCGTGACGCTTTTGGTGTAGAAGTCTGTCCTCACCTTCTATGAAGCGGTCTGGCTCTTGTCTTGATAATTGCGAAAAGATTCCACAACTGGACTAAAGTGCACTACGAAAAGGAGCGAAAGCAAAATGCATGATAAAACAAATACTATGACATGATGAAAACGTCAGCACTCTTTTCAACAGCTCTTAGAGCTCATTTGGAGCAAGCTTTTGCTCGGTGACTCCGACAAGTTATCAGCGCACACGGAAAACAGAGTGATGGACCAGCGATCGCCCTTCCACGGCTGGGTCGCCTGGCCGGTGTTGCGAGCATCGAACGAAAAGAACCTGGCATGGTTATTCACGTTGAGGCCTCGAACTTGAGTGCCACAGACCCCCACCGTCGGTGGATTCCAAGAACAAGAGGCCACCGCTGAAACTTCCAAGGGTCATGGTGTGATTCTAAAAGCCCGGAAGGTTTGCAGCATGACAATGAAAGTTCAAGAATTCGTTGTGTCCACGAGCGGCCAGGCAACATGGAGGCGGCGAACTCGTTAATGATGCTGGCTGCCTCATGGTGTTTCGCGGAGGCAGCTGTTATTCAACTGTTATTTCACTTCTCTCGGAATGCTGAAACGGTAACGCACCAAGAACAAAGTACCACGAGAAGTTTGGGTCGCCCGCCGAAATCACCCCTTCGCGATGCTTCGGCATCGGATCCACAAACGATTCAGCAAGGACAGACAGGAGGACGTCAGCTTCCTTGTGGGGATTTTCCTGAGAGAAGGGTGGTGTCGCCACGTCATGTTGACTGACTTCTTGTAGATTGCCCCGGCTCTGTTCCATCTACCCCACTGAAAAGGACAGAGCGAGGCTGCGTGCTCCCTTGGGGAGCTCACTGACTGGTGGCTCGGAAGTTCAGGACGGGACTATGGGAAAGGACATAGGGGGCTTAGTTGCACGCGGTAAGGCGTCAACTGGTCCCTTGATGTTGCATTTCATTCAGAGTGCAGCATCCGGTAGCGAGGACGCGCTAAGCGACCGCAACTCGAGAACAGACATCAGACTCTGATGTCCGGCGTGAAGCTGTACTATGTACATTCTCCAAGCGGCCATAGATACCCCGCCGCGTACGGCTAAGCAATTATCTCAAAAGATTATAAACTAATTAACTGTTGCCTCCGTCACGAATGACTAAGCAAGGCAGGTTCAGTGATCATTTACAAAAGACATGGTAGCGCCTACAGAAGCTCAAGCAAACAAGAATGATTGTAAGAGATGGACGTCACAAGTCCGCAAGAAATCCCACCATGGGGATCACTGAGCTATGATCCGCTTCCCTGGCGTACATCATGAATCTCTGCAAAAAGCAAGGAGGTAGCAGTTGGAATAGGCATGTTGCATGTCTGGCGAACTTCCCTTCCATTATCCGCGAGCATAGCCATCCACTTAGAACTGCCATATGGAAGCTGCCGGTAGCCACTCAGAATGGAACGATAGTGGCCTGACCGAGGGTGCGCACCAGTATGTATAAGCACAGTGATCAGCCGATACCGCTTCCATTGAACACGTAGGCCTTGACACTCTCAAAGTAGGGCAGGTCAACGATTGCTCCAACCTCAAAGGGGAACTGGGTGAGGTCCTTGTGCACCGGCTGTCGAAGGTTCTTCTGAGCCCAACGCTTAACTTGAAAGAAGAGGCTCAACTTAACTTCTGCCCAAGACACGCTACTACAGGCAAGCTCGGAAAGTAAAAGCTCAGAGACCTGTTGACTTGGCCGGACACGCGAGCTTGGAAAGTAGCAGCTGTCCGAAAGCTGAACTACGAAGCTACCGAGTGTTCGGACCCAAGGGTCAAAGTCTCGCCTACGTATCTCCCAATGTCAAAAGTGAGAGTTTGACGCTCAGTGAAACGCTGCACCCGGGCAAACTTCCTGCGGGCGTAAAGCAGCTGCATGAGCTGCACCCCGGGCAAGCATCCTGCGGGCGTAAAGCAGCTACATCGTGACACCCAAAGATCCTGCGGGTGGCAAAGATCCTGCGGGCGAAGGCATCAAAATCCTCATCGCAGATAATACATTCCTGCATGAGGGAGGGATGAAAAAATTTGGTGGCCAGATACCAACATCTTGCTGGCAAAGCATCTCGCTGATTCCATCTTGTCAGCAATCTGCTTCTTCATTTATTTCGATGTCAAGATCTATACCTGTCTCCACAGAAAGTACAGACAACTTATGGGCGAAGGCACCCAAGGGCCATGGGAGGTGTAAAGCTTCGCACCCAGAGCTTCCGTCGAAGCGTTGTCAGAAAAAGACGGTAGTCGCACAGCATGCGACCTTGCGCCTGGTCGTTGCAGTTTCCAACCGAGGCAGGAAAGTTCCGATAATTGCTGCTACGAATGTGCAAACCAGGTGTACAGTCCTGAAGGCAGACGTGAAACCTCCAATGCTGAAAGTTTAAAACCTTTTACCAACACTCCTCTTTAAACCACGGGACGGACGCACTGAGCTTTTCCTTCTACGTCCGCTGGCTTGAGCCTCCGTTTGACCTGCAGATGCACAGTGGTGAGACATGCGATATCAGGCTACAATACCGACAACGCTTCAAATGAAATGTTTGTTACGCCCTCTCGAAACGAGGTGGTGATTACACCTTGCTTCGACTTCAAACATNGCACAGTGGTGAGACATGCGATATCAGGCTACAATACCGACAACGCTTCAAATGAAATGTTTGTTACGCCCTCTCGAAACGAGGTGGTGATTACACCTTGCTTCGACTTCAAACATTCACTTCAATCTTCACCGTTATTGCATGCCCCTTCGAGCAACTTCACCATTCTCTCATGCTCCTTCGAGCAACTTTATCTATCTTCACCTTGCTTCTTCCCTTGATCGTAGTGGTCGTAGTCGATCTTCTTTGTAGTCCTGTAAAATCGTGGCGTGAAACATCTCACTACTACTCCAAACTGCTTCCGAACTAAAGTAGGCACATTCACTCACTTTTTCCAGAAGTCGCGGTTCGCGAAGTAGTCTTGTCGAAACTCTCACCTCATTCGGCCTTGCTTTTCAGCTAGCCTTCTTCACAACCTTTGTTGTGATCGTAGTGCTCNATTCACTCACTTTTTCCAGAAGTCGCGGTTCGCGAAGTAGTCTTGTCGAAACTCTCACCTCATTCGGCCTTGCTTTTCAGCTAGCCTTCTTCACAACCTTTGTTGTGATCGTAGTGCTCGTGGTACTTTGGCGTATGCTTTTCAGCGCAAAAGTTTCCTCATTAGCTTTCAGCTTCCAGCCTTAGCTCTTTTCGCACGGCTTTGTTATTCGTGCTTTCCTTTTGTGAAACAGTGGTGCGTTTAAACCACTTTGCTTGGGCTTTCGCCCTCAGTTTCCATTCTCCCTTCTCGCATTTACATCCCTTGTTTATACTCCTGGATACGGAGTCTTTTGATCTCTTTCTCACTCGAGATCGCTTGTTTGATCNCTTTGCTTGGGCTTTCGCCCTCAGTTTCCATTCTCCCTTCTCGCATTTACATCCCTTGTTTATACTCCTGGATACGGAGTCTTTTGATCTCTTTCTCACTCGAGATCGCTTGTTTGATCCTTGTAGATCTTTTCGTCCTTCCGCTTTTGGAGCTTAGCGGCTGCTTCGATGGCATCAGAGCTGTCTGAAGCTCTTTTCTTCTTGTCCTTTTTCTTTTTCTTCTCCTCCTTTGGAGGATCTCGCGAACTGCCCTTCGCTTCATCTGTTCTCTTCCTTTTCTTTTCCTCCTTCTTTTCATCTCTTTCTCCTCCTTTTTCTTCTTCTCTTCAGCTTCTTCACCACTTGACTTCACGTCTGCCACCTCCAACCTTTTAGGTTCACTTCCCCAGTTGGGATTTGGTGGCGATCCTTTCACCAATTCCACTCTTCTCTCTTTTTCTTTCATAAACTCTTTCATCTCTTGGCTTTGCTCTGGCCTATGCCAGCAGATGTCTGGGCTACGCCCGCCCCAACCTGCATAGGGTTGGTCTCTCTTCTGCAGCCCTGTGGTGAAATGAAAACACCTTGGCAAAGTGCCTTGGAGCAGGCCGCAGTTGGCTGTCTCCTGGGGATTCCAATCTCCCATGATGATGAAGTTTCGGTACGGCTTTACTGGCGTCGTGTGCCAACCGAGTCTTTCAGGTAAACGGACACCAGCAGGCAACCCCACGGAAATCGGGGCACTGTTCTGGCATGGCCCTCCCATCTTGAAACGATTGCTGTTCCACCTTTGGGTTTTGGGCTGGACTCACTCCGAGCCCGCCAAACCAATGGAGCTCCAGCTTGTGCGCCTTCTGTTTGGCCTTCTCGACTCTTGCTAGTCAAGGTACGTTTCCTGCACTGCCATGTAGGTGGCTTGCGTGGAACTGAACCATTTGTGGTGCTCGTCCCTCCAGCTGGTGACATTGGCACTGACCAGAACAATCTTATCCTCAGATGGATTAGTGCGGAGGGCCACCAGGCCTTCTCGAGGGCGACAGGTGGGAGGCTCGAGCCTGGAGCCTCCAGCTCTCCATCAGCTTTCTCGGTCCAAGATGGGTTTACTCGATCTCAAGGCTGAGCCCAGCTCACGACCTTTAGCTTCAATCGATCCATCTTGGAAGGTGTCCAGCTCCAAGATGGGCTCCTTTCCTATGGTTCAGATTCTGTCGGCTTTGGGTTCTGACATTTCCTTCGTCTTCGTCGTCTGCACCTCTGGCTCTCCGTGCAATGCACAGCCTCCGATGCCGCTGTCGATCGTCCAAGTCAAAGCTCTCGCGGAAGAAAATCGGACCTGTAGGTTTCCATGATTCGAATTTGCCAGTCTCTGCCTCAGAGGGCTCTCTCAGCTTCTGAAGGACTGCAGTCTCCCCTTTGCATGCAATCCACTGCATTAAAAAAACACCCAAACAACTCTCACACCACTCCAATTTGAGATGGATGGGTGCACAAGCTAGTGCAAAAGAAACAAATTCTCCCCAATAGCAGGCCAGACCTCAGTTGCAGAGCAATGCTTCTCTCCAGTCTGGTCGGCTCTGTTTTTTTGGAAAAAGAGCTGTTCCGTCGAACGCTTGGAAGCCTCACAAATGGAGCGTCCGCGCAAAAAGGAGTGGGAAAGCCACCTCCACTCGGCGCACGGCCTGACTCTCATCCCACTCCGTGGCTCTTCCTCGGGATGATCGGCTTTTCGGACCCCTGCTCTTGCATTCTGGGATCCTTGTTGGCCGCCTTGCTCTGTGTTTCTGGGCCTGAGGAGCAAGTCCTAAGGAAGCCCTTCGCAGAGCCCGCCTCAAATCACGCCGGCAGGAAGTTGCTGAGGACGTTGGACACAGTTTGGAATGTAATTCCTGCGGAGACTTGGTGAAGCTGTGGGCAGTGGTTGGCGAGAAGCCGAAACCTAGTCAGCACCTGGGTGTCCGCCAGCAAATGCCGACGACCAATTATGGCTCAGTAAGGAGCTGGAATGCAGTAGATGCTTTAACAGCTCTATGGTGGTGCCTAGGAAGTGGTGGTGCTCATCTTTTGGACTTTTTGTGGTTGGAAGTGAGATGGCGGAAATGTGCCCGAAACCTCCTCTTATGGGATTATTTCCTTAAAACGAGGTGACACAAATGTTTTATTAAAGTCATTGAAGAAAAAAAATCAATCCATGAATGTGTTCCAACAAGTTGTACATTCACTCACTGAGTTGATTATATGTGATCTCCAGGTTTCCAGCTGGCAGTGGAAGCACTTGAACTTATTTTGGAAAGTTTTGCACAGCCTTGTTTAACATGTACGTGAGTGCGTTTTCTTTTGGCATGGTGAAAGAAGCACGGATGGAAAACCATTCTGAAGCAGTTTGGCTCTTAGGTTTACATCCTCAAAAAAACCTCCAGTCCGCAGAGCAAACTGATGAGTCTGTTTTTTCGTAATTCAGAAAATGGACAATTGAAACGACTGGTTGTGGTTGAGATCATCCTCCTCAAGGTCAGATGAAGTTGTAGAAGTGACCTATCTGCATGTTTTCGAACCTTTTTGTTGGTGGTCGGGTGGTCCGCCTCTTTCGATCGTACCGTCCGAACACCCTTTGCCCTTGGACGGTGCATGGGATGAAGAACCCCCGTTCCTGCAGGAGCTGGAGTCACTGATAATGAGGAACGAAGCTCCTCCGGGTCGTCAGCTTCCGACTCGGACAGCAGTGACAGTAGTTCTGATTCTGGTTCGTCTTGTGATGCCAATCTTCAGCTGGCGGGAGAGCATCGCTCTTCCGTCTCGCCAAAGGTTGAGGGCGACTGTGTGCTCTACCAGCATAGCAAAACTCGGACGATCCATATGATGCCAAAGGGGTCGTCAGAGCGAAAATTTGTTTGTGGCCGTTCGGCAACCTCTGACCACAAAGTCTTCATGTCCATAGTTTACACACCCAACATGCGGTGCAAGCAATGCCTTAACGGCAGGCCCTTACGTGATGTGGGGGCGCTGAATGAAGCCCTGCAGTCTGCACTCAAACGGCAGCGGAGTGCAGGCAAGTGAACATATGCTGGCTTGCCTTCCTGCGGGCTTGGTATCGGACAGGGACGAAAGCTTCCCGCCTTTGCAATGTTTCCCTCCGAGTTTGCCCTCGTCGATTTGTGTGTCGGTCCTTTCCGGACCCAGCAGCGTTGCACACAGCTTCCCGCTTTGCACGCTTGCTCAGTGCAGAGGTTTGCCCTCTCCAATCCGTGTGCCAGTCCCTGCCGGACTCAGCGGTGGTGCACAGAGTGAGCTGCGCTTGCCGCGCA
>BGNK01003687.1:73410-89107 GCA_003297005.1 Symbiodinium sp. clade A Y106 | reverse complement strand
GGGGATAGTCGTATGCTGACTGTACGACTTCGTGCATCTTGGGTGCACTTCCTTTGCAGCATCATGGATGCTGCTTTCCCCGAGCATCGTTGTGGATGCTCATTGGCGGAAACCTTTGCAAACTTTCTCGGAGCTCCCCACGCACCGGCTCTCGCCTGCTGTTAAAAAGAAGAAGTGAGTGCGCCTTCTCCGTCTGCGACATATATTTGATGAATGAGTTTTNCTTTGCAAACTTTCTCGGAGCTCCCCACGCACCGGCTCTCGCCTGCTGTTAAAAAGAAGAAGTGAGTGCGCCTTCTCCGTCTGCGACATATATTTGATGAATGAGTTTTTATATAACTCAATATTCCTTTCTTTTGAATATGGCTTCTGCAATATATTTCAACTTGAAATATATTCTTCCTTGTTTGGAAACACTTGAACAACAGAATTTGGAAATAANACCCAAACTTCTGCATGATGTTTTATGCACACGAACCTGAACCACAATTCACATGTCTGGTCGTGCAGAATGAAACATTTCCGCAAAGTTCCGACTCAAGCTCGGAAAATTTTTGTCCCATTTGGAAATAAAGACTGCATAATCGCACCAGGAAAGAATGTATACAGACTGTATAGTGACCATAAGGAGAAGAATGCATAATATCCCATAAAGAAAACGTGTTAGAGGAGACTTCCAAATTAAAATGTTTTGCTCGCGAATCATGAACTTCTTTTCCGATAAGCTACCGTGGATGGGATTACGTCGTAGGCTTAACCGGGTAGGGCAGGATGATGCGGTGGCAGATGTGATTTCACAGTCCCGTCGTTCACAGCGGCTGGATGGGCAAAGCCAACTGTTGAAGACAACCGTTTCACGGGAGCCGGACCAGGGCATCCTTGTGGTTCTCTCTATCCTCGAAATGAGGGCACCTGCAAGCATGAGGTATTCGTCGTGGAAAACTTCCTGCCTCGATTCCTGGTTTCTTCTCCCTTGTGCCTCTCCGTCGGGTGCTTGCCATCGCTCTTGTCGCAAGTGGTACAGCTTGGAGTCCTTCGTGGGTCCTTGCTTTGCTCACGACTCATTCTCAGCCGCATCCCATTGCACAGGGCGGCGATCTACAACACGAAACTCTGAAAAGAAAGCTTTATGGTTGCAAGCTCGATTCACGTAGCGAGTAGCGGCAGCTAACGTACCATGACACGTCCACTTTCTGGTTTGCGCGGAAAAGAATTGAGTTCGTAGCGCCGCACCCCACATGGTCTTGTGAACTGCCACAGAGGCTGTGCCTCCCTTTCTTTCGCTTGCCTTAACGACCTCGAAATCTACAGCAAGCAGGAAGACATGACTGAGCCGTCAACATGCAGCATGAGACTGTACAGTAGGCTCATGGCATCTCACGGCTGCAGGCGGCATCGCAGGAGATTGCACACGAAGGAACGAGCAAAAAAAGGCATCTTGTGACTCTCCTTTCGCCTCCCGATACACTGCATAATGTCCCGTTGCAAAATCCTGCGTGGGGATCCGAGCACCACGACCACCAGTGCGTAGCCTTGGAAGTCTCAACAATCCTGCCCGTTGTCCGGGTAGCGCGTTTCCAGAGAGTCCAGAGTGATTCCACCAGATCTTGAACAGGAAACGTCACTAGACATCGAACACGAGCTGTGATGGCTACTTAGAACAGCCCTTACCTTTGACGCAGCTCTTCTTGGTGAGGTTTCGTTCTGGTGAGGTAACTTGCTTGCCTGCCACCTGTATGTCGCCGTGGCGCTTGCGCAGCATCTTTCTGACATGTCGTGCCTGTTGTCGACTTGGGAGACTGCGCCATGGGGTGATAGAGACAAAGATGGAGAAAGGGGAAAGACATGGACATTTAGCAATATGGTTTGCTTCGTACTCGGCCACTCCCAGNTGTCGTGCCTGTTGTCGACTTGGGAGACTGCGCCATGGGGTGATAGAGACAAAGATGGAGAAAGGGGAAAGACATGGACATTTAGCAATATGGTTTGCTTCGTACTCGGCCACTCCCAGCAAGCCCTGACAACTCCTTGCTTGGAAGGTACTGTTCTGTGGGCCCAAAGGAGGGTCTCGAAAACTTGGGCCGCAGTCTCGAAATCTGGAGATTGCCAAACCTCTGAAACTAGGCCTTCGAAATANCTGACAACTCCTTGCTTGGAAGGTACTGTTCTGTGGGCCCAAAGGAGGGTCTCGAAAACTTGGGCCGCAGTCTCGAAATCTGGAGATTGCCAAACCTCTGAAACTAGGCCTTCGAAATAATTAGCTGCACTGCCTAGCAATACTCTCAATGTGCCCTGTCTAATTTGGCTTCGAGAACAATCTTAAATCCCCAACATGGTGTTGATGTGGTGGTAGATTTGTTGGGTCGTCAAGCCCCGTCCATGCTGCTCAGAAAGGACAGTCAACTAAACATACACCTGAAATCCTAAACCCAGTTAACCAAACCTCCCAGCTCCACTCCCGCCCGCAGGCCCAGCCTGCAACTGCTGCCAGCGCCAGCAGCTGTTGGCGTCCCCGGCTGGAGGTCGCTGCCACTGGCAGCCCTAAACCCGTGCAACCTATCCCGAATCAGTGTGGCCCTTAATCCCATAAACCCTAAACCCCCAACCCCTACACCCTAAACCCTAAAACCGTAAGCCCTAAGCCCTTAAAAACTCAAACCCTCAACCCCTAAACCCCTAAACCCCCAAACCCTGAAACCCTAAACCCCTACACCGCTAAACAGTAAATTACACCACATCATGCTACCTTCTAACCATAATGGAGATGCTCTGTTTCAACCCCCAATCAACAACTAATCAAAGTCAAAATAAACTCAGCGTCGGGTTTACTTCATTTCCCCAGCTGAGAGGAGGGTCGCCCAGGAGCTTGGGCGCGTGTCCCACAAGTGAGGTCTCCCCCCCTCCTTCTCCCACTGCCAGGTCTCCTTTTCTTTGCGTCTTGCCTGGCAGACGCATTTCTTGCAGCGTCGAGTCGCAGCACCATCCCTCTCCTTGAGGCCTTCCTTGCCTAATCATATTATTATACGTTTGGTTTTGTATTCCAGCAAGACTGTTGTTTTCTTGCTTCGTGCTTGTGCACTTCCGTGCCGCGCTGAACATTGGCTGAAACTTACCTCCGACTCTGTCTGGCAAATGCTCCGACTGAGGCACCGACTTTCTGGCTCGATGTGGATCACAGCGCTGTTGGCAACGGGCGCTGACCGCTGATCTGGCAGGGCTGCGAAGTAACGGACTCTTTGGAGAAAGCCAAAAGCCATGCCCTCGCCCGCCGGCCCTCGCCCCGGGCGGTGCCTCGCGGCGCTTTGCTCTGCGCCTCCGCCAGGCGCTGGGCCGACGCGTCGCGGCTCTGAGGCGCAGAAAGAGCAGAAAGAGCAGGGAGCTTTCTGAAGGCTCGCAAGCAGGATCAAGTGTGGTCAAGGGATTCCGAAGCGTTTACGAGGCCTCGACGGCATGAAGCTTGCCAGCCGAAAGAGAAAGAACCCAGTTTGAAAGTTCCAGACATACTCCGACCAGTCCCAGTCCCTCTCTGAGCACTCCGGACCCCGCCGCACCCTGCCTCCTGCTTCTCCCGAAGCTCCGCCTCCAAGTCGCTCAAGTTCCCCAAGGAGCGCTCGCATTGCTCCTGTCTCGTCTGCGTAGCTCCAGATGCTCCGGCCAAAAAACCCTTCGAGCCCCCCGAGCCCGCCTTCTGCCGCTCGATCTCTTCGCGCTTCTCCTGCGCTCCAAGTCCCGACATGGCTCCTCGACCGCTGAAGACCCCAACTTGTGACCCGACCTTCGACCAATACAACCAATACAACAACACAACGGGCCTAGAAACACTCTCGGTGCGGGTCCTTCAAGGACAGCGCCTGGCGCTCAGGGCTCCATGTTCACAACACCGGAAACTGTTCAAGAGTGATCAAGGGGGTTCAAGGATTTTCCCATACTCCTACAGCGCAACCCCCAGAAGGGGCGGGCCGCTTCCGGCTCATGCGAATGGGCCTGCTGCTCATGCTGCTGCGCCGAGGCGTCCAGGGAGCTGCGCTCGTCCTGTGCTTGGAAAGCCACCGTTCTCGTTCGGGCAGTCAAAAAAATCGTGCGCACTAGAATTCTTAGAATCAAAGATACTCCCTCAAATCCATGTTCTCGGCTGTCATCCCCACATCCGCCTGAAGTTGCACGAGCTGCCGCTGAACGAAGGTCGTCTCGTTCTCCGCGTCAAGGATCTGCTGGCAAATCTCCTGTTGCGACAGAGCTGCGTCCCCGACGACTCCTGACCCCTTGCAGACACAATCCAGGCACTGTGTCATGCTCAGCAGTCAACAGGCACAACAGCCACTTCCTGGCATGAACCTGTAGCCCAATGTCCCCAAGCCTGGCAGTCCCTCTGCAGGCGCGTCGCTTCCGCGTAGCAGGGCGGGTCCTCCCTTCCTCGACACGACAAGAGGGGAAGCGGAGGCGGCTTGAAAAAGCCCGGGAGCCACGCCAGCATTCACCTTGGCCCACTCCTCCGCCTCACAACCGCTGGCTACCACGCTTCGAGGCCACTAACCAGCAGCACTGCCTCTCGTGAGAATGACCCCGGTGCCTTCTCCTTGGCTTCTGCCTTGGCAAGTGCCACTGCGGCCTGGGCAAGGGCAAAAGGGCAAGCGGCACGAAAAGCGCAGCCAGCACGCTCCGCGTTGCCGTGCTGAGCGCTCGGTGCCTCGAGCTCCTCGAGATTCGTGGACCGCAGCTCCTGGAACCGAGGAAACCGCACGGCAGAGGGACCGCTGCCCTGCCCACTGTCCCCGGCTCCTGCTGGATGGCTGCGATCTTCGCCTCCTTCTCCTGTTCGGACCGCCAGAATTCCGAAGGCTCCGGCAGCTGGGCTTAGCAGCTGCTGTCTGTGCTGGCCGAGGTGCGTCGAGCTGCTGCCGGACCTCGTGCGCCGTGCGCTTCGCCCGTAGGAGGGCCTCCCAAGCAGAGCATAGCAGAGCCCTTAAAGGGGGCGGGCAGCTGTCGTCCGCGGCGTACCTGCAGGTCCTCCTTCAAATGGTCCAAAACCTCGCCCAGCACGCCTGGGCCGCCCTGCAAGGCTGCCAAAAACTCTCGCGTTTACTGTGAGGCTCTCGGACACTGGCGGGTTCTTAGGGAATGGGGCAGTCTGGTTATTGGTGTCCCAAACAGCAACTTCATTGTCACTTTGAGGTTTCAAAGCCTCAAGTCCCGGCGGGCTCTAGCAGGACCGACGACCACGCTCAGGCGAGCGCCTCTTTGGGCGAACAAACGGCTCTTTGGCCGTCTTTCTGGCGCGAGACTCAAGGCGCTCTCAGCCGACTCTCAGCACTTGGACATCGACTGCGAGGAAATGCGTCTTGTGATCAGATCCCTTTCCAAGTCCTCGTAGGTCACTTGCCTTCGCAGCTGCTTGTGGGTCCCGGTCTGAATTCGGCTGAAGCCCATCGTCGCTTTCACCTTCTCCTGCAATTTTGGCGTGGCTCCAAGGCTCCGCTCGTAGTCCGCCGCCAAGCCACCGAGCGCCGTCTCACGGTATCGCCGATCCATGGCCGCACCCGTCTCTTTCATCACCCGAAGGACGCCGTCCAAGCTTAGCCAGGGCGAGGGCGAGGCAGCGGAAGCTAAGACCAAAGCCACTGCGTTCACTGCCTTCGTCGCACCCATGGAGTTCCGCTCGATGCACGGAGCCTGGACAAGCCCGAGCACTGGGTCGCAGGTCATGCCCAAACTGTGCTCTAAAGCCACCGTCGCGGCAGTTTCCACCTGCTCCGGACTGCCTCCGAGCACGGCACACAAACCTGCGGCCGCCATAGAGGTAGCAGTTCCCACCTCTGCTTGGCAGCCACCCGCAGCTCCAGAGATCACCGCCCGCTCCTTGGCAAGGATGCCAATAACAGCCGCTGTGAGAAGGTACGTGGAGGGATCCTTCCTGTCTTGCTCCGCCTGCGCTGCTCGCAGGTGTCTCATGTAATAGGCCAGCACCGCCGGCACAACGCCAGCGGCACCATTGGTCGGCGCTGTGACCAGCCGGCCCATCGTGGCGTTTTCCTCCATCACAGCCAAAGCGTAGCAATTGAGCCATCGCAGCTCGTCCATTACCGCCATGGCCTTTCCAGTCTCCTCCCCAGCAGGGCGCTGGCGCTGCCGCTGCTCCTCCAAGGCCGCCTGATACAGCGAAGGCGCCCGACGCCGCATCTGCAGCGGCCCTGGCAAGGCCTCGTTGGCCTTCTGCTGCTCGAGGCCCCTCTCGATGCATTGCTCCATCACGGCCCAAAGCTCCTGCAAACCCTCCGCCACCTGCGCTGGGGAGCGGCGCGCCTCCTCGTTGCTGCGCACGACGCTGGCGATGTCCAAGCTGTGGGCCCGGCAGATGTCCAGCAAGTCTGTCATGCTGCGGAACGGCAAAGGCAGGGGCGGCAGCGCTGTGTCAGCATCCCCTCCAGCACTCCCCGCGCTTCCCGCTCCCTCCGCTGCCAACATCTCCTCTTCGCTGAGGATGAAACCTCCTCCGGTGGAGTAGTAGCGAGTTTCAAGCACCGACGAGAAATCGTTGGCAAGCGCCCGACAGATCATCGCGTTTGGATGCAGCGGCAGTTCTTCTGCCACAAGCAGGATATCCTCCTCTTCGACGAAGCAGATCTCCTTGAACTCCCCGCGAAAGCCCAGCATGAGCTTGCCAGATTCCTTGACCTCTGCCAGGAAGGGCTCTATGGTGGCCGGGTCCACTTCAGCAGGCGCCACGCCATGGAGACCCAAAACGCAAGCCTTGTTGGTGCCGTGGCCGATGCCCGTGAGAGCCAGGGAGCCGCGGAGCTCGACGGTGACCGAGGCGACCTCGGAAAGTCGCTGCGTTTTCACCAAGCGCTTGGCGAAGTTCCGGCAGGCGAGCATCGGGCCCACGGTGTGGCTGCTTGAGGGCCCGATGCCGATCTTAAGCAATTCGAAGACCGAGGTGCGGATGGGGTCCACCAGGGGCTGGCTACGCTGGGCGCCCTGAACGAAGGAAGGCGTGTCGTAGACGACGACTCCAGCTCCGGGAACTGCGGGAACGGTGGTCACGGAGCAATGGCTGCATGACTGGTTCACCGAGGTCACGGACTCCTTGCTCTGACACGTCCGTAAGAGCGCTCCCTCTTCGATGTCGTAGCCGGCCATGGGAGCTCTTAGCTGTCTTAGCTCTTCACTCATGGAAGCTTACATTGAGGCTTACATGTGCCTCTCAGGAGTATAAGTACCCTCGGGGTGGCTTCCCATGCTGGGAATGTCTAGTCGCGCGCAAGAGAGATCCCTGAAACACTGTCCCGGATCGGTCCCGGGCCGAAGTCACAGAAAAGGAATCTCAAACCAGGTAACCAAAGCAGCGCTCTGGCCGCCCTTGGCTGCGCCTTGGCCGCGGAGAGGAGCTCCTTCGGAGAGTTTGGGATGGCAAACATTTGCAAACTCTACAATGTTCCTGACTCTCCCGTTTCACCTCAACTGCATCCTTTTGAAAAGCTATGCAACTTGGGACAGCCACACCGAGCACATGGCCAACTGAAGCCCCTGAAGCCACTGGGCAGAAACCCGCTCCTGCAGAAGCTTGTCCTTGCGCATGCTGTCGCGCTCGGCGCTGCGAAGGAGCTCCCGCACCTGAGCTCTTGTCTTCACCGATCAGTGTCTCCGCCAGCAATCAGCAAACCACAGAAAAAAAACAGCAATTAACTCACGAAGGAAGCAGTTCTATCCTTTCGAGCGTGAGAGCGATCCCACGGTTGTGAATGGTGGACGACAGTCTTCCACAATGCATAGGCAAACAGCAAAGGGCAAGCTGCAAAGCTTGGACAACAAAAAGCGAAGCAGGACGCTGAATGTAAACATCCCTATTGAAAAAGGCCCCTGTGCTCTGCAGCCCCTGTCAGCAGTTGACACGTTGACAGCCCGGCAGTAGCCCGCATCGCACCTCCGCGCCCTCGCGTCTGACGGCGGCATACCTTCAAAGGCAACCAGACATAACCAGACTCTCAGACTCGCCCTGCACGAATTCTCTCTCCTCACAACTCCCGGCTCTCTGGGGCAGCGACTGGCTCTTCAGCCGCGCCAAATCCTCGCGCAGCGATTCCTCGCTCTGTCGCTCTGCGGTCTGAGTTCCAGTGGAGCCCCAGCAACTGAGCCTCTCAGTCGGATAACCCTGCGCCCAGAGCCCAGAGTGCTGTTATGCTTACTCCTATGTCCTATCTTAACCTCAAACCCTAAATCTGCTTCACAGCCGTCTTGGCGCCGGGATTTCTTGTCGTGGTTTTCAGGGCATTGCAAGTGTTTCGACGAATTTCCGGCATTGAGAAGACTCTTCACGGGTCTATGCTGATAATGCATGCAAAGCGTGCTGCTAACAACAAGACAACCGTCAATTGCAGCCATTGACCGCGATCCTTGCTGGTAGTGCTAACAACATGATGGTGACTGCTACTTTCATGTTCCTTCTTTTCCTCATCTTCGATTTTCCGAAGTTATAGGCATGGCATTTCCCCGCGAAAGCCCCAGGGCTTTCCATCAATTTCTGAAATCCGTGATATTATATACATATCATATATCCCCTCTTGACGGGGCCTCGTCGGCTCGGTGCAGGCGCTCCTCTCCGAGCACGCGGCCAGCCCCCACCTCGAAGCGAAGAGCTCCACAAAAAGGTTATGGTTTTTTTTGGCTTCGGGTTTAGGGCCTAGTGACCTCGTGGTTTAAGGGGCTGAGGTTCTGAGGAGTTTGCTTTGTTTCTTGGGAGTTTTTGGGGCATTCGACCCCAATCTCGAAGCAAGAAAGTCAATCCAACTGAAAACCAAGCAGCTGTAAGTAGCATAGCAATTTGACACGTAAGACCCTTGCCGGCGGTCGCTTTCCACGGACGTCGACCATGGCAGGGTAGCCCTCCCAGATTCAGTAATTCCTCGACTCGACTTGTGGAGTCTCGCAGAGAGCTTTGTTCATCATTCTGGGTCGGTAATACGTGACAATCTTATAGGAGTGTCTATTGTCCGGCCGTGATGTTGCACGCCATGAAACCATGAAGCAACTTATCCGAAACGCTTTCAAAGCAAACTAGTGGTGCTGTTTTGCTAGATGTGGTTTGACGAGGACGCGGCAGATGTCGATGATGTTGCCCAGAGCCGGAGGCAGGTGTGGTTGCTGGTTTGGGGATTTAGGTCAATTCGCCTTGCTAACATCTGGGTTTTGGGGTTTAGGGTCTTCAGGGCTCGAGGGCTCAAGGGATTTGAGGTTTAGGGTGTTTGAGTTCTATAGTTTTACAGATTCTTGTTCTGCTCGCCCCAATCTGACCAACAACAGCACAGTAGTAATAGTCATGGTGGCAATAAAAGCAATAGTAGTAGCAATAGTAGTAGCAGTAGTAGTAGCAGTAGTAGTAGTAGTAGTAGTAGTAGTAGTAGTAATTGTAACAGCAATAGTAATGGTTGTAGTTTGCGTTAGCAATCACATTATCAATAATAACAGAAAGGGCAAATCCCTGGGGGTTTGTTTCCCGGAGACCATGGGGCAGTATAACAGAAGCAATTGTTGCGACAGCACGAAAGTACGGCAAACACCTATGATTTTGCACTTGCGCAACAGTGCTACGCCCTTCGGAACACGTTGTCCTCGCGCGTACTGCTGGGAAGTGCGAACGCGAAGATGTTAAAGAAAGGTTTAGGCATCATTCAACACGGGTAAACATGCGAAAACTCGAGGTTTTGTCTTGTGGGAGAGTGAAGTAAGACTGGAAAACATCACTGGTTTTATGGTGTATTCGAAAGTGGGCACCGAATTCATTGGTATTTGCAGCGACGAGTTCAAGGCTTGAGGTCTACGTCTTTCTTGTGCGTTTACTGTTTAGGGGCTTTGGCTTGAAGGCTCGGCAGTGAGTGTGAAGGCACCTCAGAATGTCATGTCCATGCTAAGTACTCGTTCGAAGCTTCCGTCCGCTGTGCACTCACCTTTTTCGCTGCACAGCCCAACTCAAGAGTGGAATGCTGGATCTTGCCAGCTGGCTTCAGACCGACACTTACAACACTGAAGACGGCAGCAGCAAGGTGGAAAAGCTCCACGAAGTGCTTGCAGTGGTCGTGCCACCAAAGCACTGCAAGGTAAAAGAGCTCGTCGAAGAGCTCGTGGTCGCAGTGCCCGAAGACAGCTGCAGGAAAAGAGCTCGACGAAGTGCTCGCAGTCGTTGGGCCGGAAAAAGTGCTGTGTCGAAAAGGAAGCAAGGTGTCTTCACGCGCGGGTGGGCCCCAAAAGCTGTCAGCAGTCACTTTCGCACTGAGCATGAGTTCATATGCTAAGTATTCGAAGCTTCCGTCCGCTGTGCACTCACCTTTTTCGCTGCACAGCCCAACTCAAGAGTGGAAGGCTGGATCTTACCAGCTGGCTTCAGACCGACATTTACAACACTGAGACGGCAGCAGCAGGTAAAAGAGCTCCACGAAGTGCTTGCAGTCACAGTGCCACAAAAGCAGCTGCAAGGTTTCAAGAGCTCGTCGAGAGCTCGCAGTCGTAGTGCCCGAAGCAGCTGTAGGCCCGCCCGACGGCGCTCGCAGTCGTAGGGCCGGAAAAAAGTGGCGGGCGCGGCGCGGTGCGCGGTGGTGGCTTCCCCAACCGACCGCTGGAAAAACCTTGCACTTTCGCTGGAAACTACCACGTGAACCTGCTCCGCTGGAAAGTTTCCATTGCGCTGGAAAGTTTCCATCGATTCCACAACTTCATGCCATCGAGGCCCATGGGTTCCTCGCTGGGTGTTCGATGTCCTTTTCGCGGGGTTTTGAATGTCCTTTTCGCTGAGTTTTGATTCTGCTCTTCGCTGGGTTTTGAATGGGTGAAAACTTGTGAAAACCTGTGAAAAAACCTGTGAAGACCTGTGAAAACCTGTGAAAACCTGTGAAGACCTGTGAAGACCTGTGAAGACCTGTGAAGACCTGTGAAAACCTGTGAAAACCTGTGAAAACCTGTGAAAACCTGTGAAGACCTGTGAAAACCTGTGAAGACCTGTGAAGACCTGTGAAGACCTGTGAAGACCTGTGAAGACCTGTGAAGACCTGTGAAGACCTGTGAAGACCTGTGAAGACCTGTGAAAACCTGTGAAAACCTGTGAGTTCTGTTATTCAGTAGCTTACACAAGCATGCAGGCAGAAGGCGCTTCACTCTATTTTCACGGGTGCTGCTCAGTGGTTGGTTTCGCCTGCAGGCAGGCGGGACACTTCGGGCCCCCTGCACATGCAGGCGAGTAGCTGTGAGACTCGGAAAAGCCAGGGTGTGTTAGCAAGGCGTGCTGAGCTTCGGCAAGGCATGCCGTCATTGGTAAGGCGTGCTTGATTTGGTCAAGGCGTGCCGCATGTTTTCAAAGCTGGGCTGGCGGGCAGGCTTTTGAAAAAATGCGTGAGTCAGCATGCTTGAGTTGGGAAAGCTACAGAGTGGCAAGTTGTGCAAAGCAAACACGCCATGGAAAAACAAAACACGCATGATGACACAGAAAAGAAAAGGTGTCACATGTAGCGTTCTGTTATTCCACGTTCAGTGCTGACACAAGCACGCAGGCAGAAGCTTCAACTTTATTTTCACGGGTGCTGCTCAGTGGTTGGTTCGCTTGCAGGCAGGCGGGACACTTCGGGCCCACTTTAGTCACTGAGCAGCGACCGGTTGGTGCCCCCGGGAACGAAAAGGACAAGTCCGGAAAGGGTTCCTCGGCACGTGCCAAGAGCAAGGCCAAGAAGACTGACGTGTGCCACGGTGACCACAGGTATTGCCGGAAGCTCTGGGAGCGCCGCTGCGGAGAGTGTCCTTGCAGCCGCCAAGGCAGCGCCAAAGCCGCCAGGCAGCCAGCCCACTACGAAGAGCGATGTTGCGGCTCGCAACGAGGTGCACCTCGGCAAAGACAGCCAGTCCGCACTGCGCTGGCTCGCGTCGTGCATGCCGTTCACGCCCCGACACAGCCTGCAGCTCCCGCCCGTCCTGCACTCATGTGCGCGGCCGATGCCATGGCTCAGGGGTGCCAGGTGGGCATCGGAGGCGGCTCAGCACCTCCTCCACTTTCCTCTGGTTTGCCTGCACCTGGGACGTGGACGACGTCCGCTGTTTGGCCCTTCCTCACGAAGGAGCCCCAAAAACACATTGCCTGCTTCGAGGTGCTCGCACAGCTCGCCCTGCTGCAATGCGCCTGGCGCCGCCTGCGCTACAAGCACCAGCGTTTCTGCATGCCCGCCGCTACGGACAACAGCCCTCGAAGCCGGCCTCAACAAGCTTTTCAGCCCATCGCACACTTCCTCAAGCTTGCCACTCAGTGGGCGCACGCACGCGGCATCCAGCTGATGCTTACGCACTTGCCCGGCGAAGAGAATGCCTGGGCCGACGAGCTCAGCCGTGACAAGCTCGCACGCTTTGCTCACCGCGAGCATGAACGCATGCACGTCACCACGGCAGCCGCACAGACTGACTCTCAGCCTGCACCTTTCTTTGCCCCGACGGCCTGCCAGACGTCCACCGCCCGCCTGCACCAGCTCAGTTAACAGCCCGCCTGCTCAGGCACAAAAAAACAGACGAGCTGCCGCCTGCAGCCCTCCCACACTGCCGCCAGCACGGACCTCAGTGACCTCGCCGTTCCCGCCGCCGACGCTCGCGGTGCCCGCCAGGGTTCTTGCCAGCTGCACGCGACGCAGGCCGTGGTACACTCTGCTTGGAACAATCCGCCGCAGGACAGGCA
Source organism: Symbiodinium sp. clade A Y106 (assembly GCA_003297005.1). Lineage (NCBI taxonomy): Eukaryota > Dinophyceae > Suessiales > Symbiodiniaceae > Symbiodinium > Symbiodinium sp. clade A. Next base: position 76,410 of record BGNK01003687.1, on the reverse strand, counting down.
AGGCACGCTCCCCGAAACCAGACAGAGCACACCACTCTTCTTTTTTTCCGCATTGATGAAGTCGACCCACAATGGAGAAGACACTTTGCCGCAGCTAAGTCCTTGGTTTGTGCGGACTTTTTTGGTCTCGCTGCCCAAATCCAGCATTACTCTCGCAGGAAGGCAGAAGCAATGGCACAGAAGCCGGGGTCCGCGATGCGGACGTGAGTGGGCTTGTGAGTGACGCACCGCGGGGATGTCGGCTTTGCAGGCAACATTGGACGCCGACGGCTGTGATGCGAGATCTCCCGTTGCAGCCATAGGCGGGGCAATCGACGACCTTGGCTGAGGCGTCGAGGGCATGCAGGAATTGCGGCCACAGACGGGGGGCTGTGGACTTTAAGAAGAGTGCCTTTCCCGCTGTGCAGGTCCCGATTGAGCGGTGCGAGCGTGGGCTGCAGGTCGACAGCGTGGTCTCCACATCAGCCCAGGCATGCCTCCAGGCTTTCGCGTGCACACTTGGGTGCTTAAGGAGTGCTTGCATTTGCATGCGGAGTTTCTCTAGCTTTGTGCAGGCGAGCCAGACTTTGGACTTGCAGGTCAAAAGTCCATCCACACCAGGTGACGCTGTCTGCGAGCTGAGCCTTTTTCCAGCTCATGGGTGCGTTGTGCTGGCGAGCTTGCTCGTGGATCTGGGCGTGCCACAATAGGTTGAGAAGGTCATCCACGTAGATCCATGCGGGGTGCGGGCGGTCATGGAGCAGTGCATGCAGGATGCGGATGATGAGGCTGGCGGCGCAGCCCCACCAGTAGGAGCTGAAGCGGGCGCCAAAATGGCAGACTTTGTAAAAGCAGAGCAGGCCGGCGACGCGGAAGAGAAGGGTTCCGTGCTCGCTGGCCTTCACACGCATGCGTTTGTCTGCAGCCTTGAAGTCAAGACACAGGACACGCCAGATGGCGAGCGGGTCGTTGCGCTGGACCCGTTGTGCCAGTGCATTGATTGTGGAGTCCTGCATGCGGCATGCACGATCAAGGTCTTTGACCGCATGATTGGCCTGTGTCAGATGGAGCCTCGGTAGATGAAAGTGTCGTATGACATGTGTAATCAGCTGCAATGCCTGATGTGTGATTGGAGGCGTCGTCAGCAAGATTTGCCTTGGATGGCATCCGTGCGCAGTGCGTACTTTCTCAGGCTGCATCAAGGTGAGCGTTGATGCAAAGCCTGGCGAAAGTGTCCAACACAGATGAACCACAAGACTCTGCGGCCGCTTCGGACATGGGCACACACGACCTTGGCAACCACAACAGGCAGCACCTCCGCCTGTCCCGGCGGGCCAGTGTGCCTTGGCGTCCTCTTCGGACCCGTCGAAGGCTGCCACGAAGCCGCCTTCGATCTCCTTGGCGAGCAGTGCCTGCAATACCTCACGCATACCCATAGCAGCGGCGACAAAGTGCAACCCTGGCGTATGCCGTTACGGAGGGATATGCAGCCAGAATGTCCTTTATGTGTGACATGGTACAGGGTACGATGCAAGGCGAGTACAAAATGGACGGTGTTTTCGCGATTCCCAGGTTCCGGAGGGCTCGGGCCAAGTGTGCATGGGGCACCAGGTCGAATGCCTTGCTCATGTCTAAGCAGCAGGGCGCCCCCCGAGACGGGGGCACCGGTCTTACCAGCCTTCCTGTCGCGAACTTCAATGCGTGCGCTGCAGATTTTGTTGCGATGTGCACAAAAACGAGCTGCTCCGCTGATCGCACAGGCGGGACGTTGCTTTATGCTGTTGGCTGGTTTTCACACAAACTGTTGCTGCTCTTACTTGTGTGCCTCTCATGCTGTTAGTTGTGTTTTCACACAAATGTCGACCGGAGCAAGTTTGGCAGTCCAAGTTTCCTCGCGAAGTATGTCCGTCGTGAAATCCGGCGCTTGCAAGAGCAGCAGCGGCGTGCCCGCTGTGTGCAAGCGCGCTTGGGCTTGACAAGAACAGAGCGTCTGGTAGCCGTGGGATGTTACACTCAGAGCANNTGCCGTCCACAGACACGGAACTTGGCGAAGTGCTGGAGAACTGGTTTCTTGAAACGCCTGAGGCCACCATTGTGGCGTTCGAGTATCCAGAAACCCGTGCGCAGAAGCTGCTGCGCTCATGTGTGGAAACGTTTTTGGCAGAGTGCGCAACTGTCAATTTCATCAAAACGTGCAATTTCACGAATGGCTACGCCCCAAGCTCGAGTGAAGTCGCATCACAGTTTGTCGAGACCTTGCGANTTTTTGGCAGAGTGCGCAACTGTCAATTTCATCAAAACGTGCAATTTCACGAATGGCTACGCCCCAAGCTCGAGTGAAGTCGCATCACAGTTTGTCGAGACCTTGCGAGGACGCGAGGAGCTGACGACCCACCAAGGCTTGGAACATGCTTCGCGCTGGCAGCGACGTTGGTGCTCTCGGTTTCGTGGTCGCTGGGGGCTTCGCCTCCGAAGNCAGGCTTGAAAGGCTGCAGCTGCTTGTCCGGAATGTGTTGTGTGAGAACATAGTTCGTTGTTTGCTTGTTTGTCAGCTGCTGGGTTTGTTTCGTGCGTGGCTTGTCTTGATTGTGAAACGTCGTTCATGAAGCGCATGTCCGCATGCTTACTCTGCACCCGTCACCTGTAGCCAACTCCAGACTCACGACGGTGGCCGCCGGTCTGCGAGCCCGCTTGTGGGGTCATTTTCTGACCCCGTTTTCGGTGTCATTTTGGGGTCATTTTCTGGCCCCTTTTTCGGTGGCATTTTGAGTGCGGTGTCGACTGTGGAAAGGGCCCCACTCGTAGCCAGTTTTNTGGGGTCATTTTCTGACCCCGTTTTCGGTGTCATTTTGGGGTCATTTTCTGGCCCCTTTTTCGGTGGCATTTTGAGTGCGGTGTCGACTGTGGAAAGGGCCCCACTCGTAGCCAGTTTTCGGGCCCAAGTTCCGTTCAGGTTTTGACCCCTATTTCGGGCCCGAGAAATTGTCGCGTCTTGTCCGCTGACCTTCAGGTGAGTGGCTT